>VMDO01006565.1:61621-99476 GCA_007922755.1 Pedetes capensis
AAAAAGAAGGAAAGAAAGAAAAGATAAACAACACAAAATTGCAACTACAAAACCTATTGTGAATGTGGACATTTCAATGGGGAAAGAAATAACTATTAGGAAGTTTAAAAGCTCACAAAAACATCAAACTTCACAAAATCAAAAAATATACAAACATATATATATACATACATACATATATATATATATATATATATATATATATATATATATATAGTATTTTTACCAATTAACTGCACAAAAGACTTTTGTGCTTCCTTTTTTCTGCTTTTTTGAACTATATCGTTTTCATTAGCTTTTGAGATGATGACCATTTTTTAACATCGTTTTCTACAGAGACAATAAAAGATTATTCAATCATGTGCCTTTGTGGTAGAATGCTCCTGTGGTAGATAGTTTCCATTGTAAGGTAACAAGAGAGTGACATTTTAAAGTGTCTATAGATCTTCTTCTAGTTTATACTTTCAGCTACTATGGAGACAATTCTACCTTCCTATCCTTTTTGATGGGAGAAAGATATGACAATCCATTCCCAAAGCAATCCTGAAACAGTCAGCTGTTGAAAACCCTATGAGGGTTGCTCTGAGTCGGACCCAACTCGATGGCACCTAACAACACATCCTTTTTGAATTTTGCTATGGTTGGTCATTCTAAAATGTAGAGAGAATTATCACGAAATTAAGGTGCATACCTTTATTGTCTAATTGAATGATGAAATAAAATTACTCCTATGCTATGTACACTGATGTGTCAAAGAGTGTGTGTGATCTTGCCACTGAGGCACTCGTTTCTTCAGGCCATGTTGCTGCATGGGAAGAAAGCTTGCGTGGCATTTTTTCTTCTGATTTCCCCATACGCCACCAGGATGAGACATGTCAGATATACCAAGATGCAGTCTGAAACCCTGGGGTGCGTAAAACTCAACCACGTTTCAAACAGGTGCAACTTGTGTTTGTGGGACTGTTACATTTGTGTGCCCTCCAAACACACAGATCCCAGTAAATCCTGTTTTGTACCATTCCTGTCAGAAAGGAAAGAAAAATACATGGTGCATTATGAATGGAATATACTGCATTATTGACTATATTCCTGACAGAAGCAAATTGACTATATTCCATTCCAACTAGGTATCAATGAGAATGGGATTTGTCACTCACAGTTTTCCACATCTGAGGACTGGAAGATTTCCCACCGACTAGCTTCTGGCTCCCTGTATTGCAAGCTTTGTTCCCCCCCCCCCACCACTACCTACGTCCTTTCAGGGACTGGGAGTCATAGGACTGGGTGGCAGATTTCATTTTCCACCATGGTTACAACCAGATCCCCTGTCCCACATGCTCTTCTGTCATGAGATATTGACATTCCTCTCATCCAGAAGTGGGGCCTTGTCTTCCTTCCTCTTATCTGAGTGGTTCTGTAACTGTAGCAGGTGACACTAAACGACTTCCAAAGTAGGTCTTACAAGGCAGTACAGCTTCCATCTGGCTCGTCTGGGACATTTGCCCTTGGAACCCATCCACCATTCCGTGAAGAAGCCCAGGCCACGTGGAGAGGCCTCAGCTAACGAGTTGAGGTCACAGCCAACAGCCCCTATCAACCACCAGAGATCCCAGGCCCTAGCTGATCCCAGGCCCTAGCCTTTAAGCCACCCCAGCTGTTGCCATGTCAAGCAATGACAAGTTGTCCTGCCAAGCCTTGGCCACGGCAGATTTGCAAGCAAAACAAATGATTGTTGTTGTTTTAAGCCACTGAGTTCTGGGATGACTTGCTATGTCACAATAGCTACTCAGTACAGACACATTTATATCATGAAAGAACCTCTGCCATGCAGAGTCATGTTACAACACTGGACAAGAGAGCACAGAGGATAGCAGTATTCTTCAAGGCCATTTCCGTGTTGCAATGGGGTTGGCCAGCACCACTTTTGCATGGAAGGGGCTGTAAACGCCTAAACAAAAACTCATCATATCTTCACTTCAGTTTTCCCTTAGCCTGATCCCAAATAGCTACTCTCACACTATCTGAGGGGCTGGGGCTTAGCTCAGTTGGCAGAGCACCGCTCTGCACTCTCTGAGGCCCCAGGGTCAATCCCCAGCACTGCAAAAATGGGAGAAGGATGTGGCAGCCCATTCCCAAAACAATCCCGAAACAATCAGCCATTGAAAACCCTATGAGGGTTGCTATGAGTCAGAGACGACTCAATGGCACCAAAAAATAACACTATCTGACCCAATGGGAGGTGTGATGAAGAAGTCAAATTGGAAACATGATGGTTTGTACAAAGCACCTAAGCACCAGCCATGGTGGGAAGCGGCCAGCATAAGTGAGGGGCCTGAAGTTTATGCTTCATTAGGTTCATAGTAAATCCACGTCCATAGCCAAAATTTACTGACTAGGCAAAAAGAGGGGCTGGGATTTAGCTCAGTTGGTAGAGCACTGCTCTGCAGTCTCTGAGGTCCTGAGTTCAATTCCCAGCACCTCAAACATGGGAGAAGGATGTGGCAATCCATTCCCAAGGCAATCTCAAAAAAGTCTGCCATTCAAAACCTTATAAGGGTCGCTATGAGTTGGACATGACAGCACCTAACAACAACAATAGGCAAAAAGAGCAGAGGGACCATGGGGACTGGTTCCAGAGCCTAAGTGAGACAACACCATAGGAAAGTCTAGCTACAATTGTTGTTGTTAGGTGCCGTCGGGTCGATGTCTGACTCATAGTGACCCTACGTACAATAGGTGAAACACTATTGTGAGTGCTTCTCTGCTATTCATAGGGTTTTCAATGGCTGATTGTTTTTTGGGAGTGGGTTGCCGGGTCCTTCTCCCAAGCCTACACCACCTTGTGTTCCCAGGAGGTCTCCTATCCAAGTACTAACCACGTCCCACCCTGCTTAGCTTCCAAGATCTGACAGGATTGGACACCACCATGGTAAGGCTGCAGGCAGCTACAATTAGAGAGTCTGAGAAATGGGAGTGCTTCTTTTGGCAAGACCAGTGGGGCTCACCATGATCACTGGCTTTAAACATAAGGGATAATTGCTATTAAAATTGAACTGGGGAGAGAAAACACTAGTTCATTCTACTCTGCGGTATGGGAGAACTTTCAAAAAATAAATACATTTTAAAACATAAGAGAAAGTTGAAAGAATGTTGCAAAGAAATATCTGCTCATCCACTCCACCTGCTGTGGTTCAATGTCCCTTCCAAAACTCACGTTGAAATTTAGTTACCATCATAACAGTATCGAGGGAAGACTTTTAAGAGGTGATTAGGCCATGAGGGCTCCACTCTCAAGGGTGGAACTGATGCCACTAAAAGGGCAACTTCAAGCCCCCTCCTGCCTTCTCTTTGCTCTATTGATCTGCCGGCATGTGAGGAACAGTGTTTCTTCTTTGGAGCTGCCATATTAGAAGTGGTGAATAGGCCCTCAGTAGACACCAGACCTGTTGATGCCTTGATCTTAGGCTTCTCAGCCTCCAGAACTATAAAATAAATCCTATTGTTTATAAATTACTCAGCCTGTTGTATTCTATTATAGCAACGAAAAACAGACTAAGACACCACCTCGTATCCAACAACTGCTAACCTTTTGCCACCTTTGCTCTATCTCTTTATGTTAAGTTGTACCACATAGATTGGACGTTTCTGACTGAATATCAGAAATTTCACATGGATTAACCTAACAGATAAATACTCTATGTTTTTGCCAGATCATTTGAAAGTTGCCACCGTTACAGAACTTCATCCTTATGCATCCATCTGCTAAGCACAGGAGCATTCTATCACAAAGGCACAATACTACCATCACATTAAGAAAATTAGAATTATTTCCTAAGCATGGTAGCCAGTGTCCAAGATGTCCCCCAAAGGTCCTCACTTCCTAGGGTTCACATCCTTGTGGATTCCTCTCCTACCAGGAGTAGGGATGAGCTGGATGACCAACAGAACATGGAGCAAGTGAGGCAGAGTGATTTCTGAGGTTAGGTCATAAAAGACACTGTGGCTACTCTCTTGCTCTCTTGGATCTCTCACTTTGGGAGGAGCCAGCTGCCATATTTTTTTGTTTGTTTATTTGTTGGGTGCCGTCAAGTCAGATCCGACTTATAGCGACCCTATGTACGACAGGCGGGCTGGGATTTACCTCAGTTGGTAGAGCGCTGCTCTGCAGTCTCTGAGGTCCCGAGTTTGATTCCCAGCACTGCAAAAATGGGAGAAGAATGTGGCAACCCACTCCCAAGGCAATCCCAAAACAATCTGCCATTGAAAACCCTGTGAGGGTCGGTATGAGTCGGACTCGACTCGACGGCACCTAACAACAACAACAACATGTACAACAGAACACTACCCAACACTGCCATGCACACAATCTTTTTATGTTTGAGCCATTGTTACAGCTGCCATATTAAGGTACTTAAATAGCCTATGGAGAGTCCCGTATGGCAAGGGGCTGAGGCCTCTTGCCAGCAGTCACGACCAACTTGCCAGCCATATGAGTGAGCCATCTGGAAGCATATCCTCCAGCCCCAAACTTTCAGGTAGTGGCAGCCCCAGGCACCATCTTGACTGCAGCCTTATGAGAGACTCTGAACCACAGCCACCTCCTAGGCTCCTAGCTGCTCCTAGGCTCCTGACCCATAGAAACTGGGTGATATGATCAGTGCTTGTGGTTTTTTAGCCAGTAAATATAGGACCAACTTGTTACTTAGCAGTAGACCTCAATTAACTAGCTAATACATCATGTAATATCTAATCCACATTCAAACACCATTATCTTCAGCAGTCTTTTAGAGGGTCTTGTGGGGCTAGGAGTGGGAATCAGTTTTACACACTGCACTTGGTTAATGTATTTCTATAGTCGTAGTCCCCCACATGTCTGTCAGCTTGTTGTACTGTGGGGGCTTGCATGTTGCTGCGATGCTGAAAGCTATGCCACTAGCATTTCAGATCCCAGTAGGACCACCCATGATGGACAGGTTTCAGCTGAGCTTCCAGACTAAGACCGACTAGGGAGAAGGACCCGGCAGCCCACTCCCCAAACAGATAACCACTGAAAACTCTATGAATAGCAGAGAAGCGGGGCTGGGATTTAGCTCAGTTGGTAAAGCACTGTGCTGCAGTCTCTGAGGTCCCGAGTTCAATTCCTAGCACCACCAAAAAGTGGGAGAAGGACCTGGCAATCCACTCCCAAGGCAATCCTGAAACAGCCATTGAAAACCCTATGAGGGTCGCTATGAGTTGATACTGACTCGATGGCACCTAACAACAATGTTAAAAAAGATTTGGGCTGGGATTTAGCTCAGTTGGTAGAGTGCTGCGCTGCAGTCTCTGAGGACCCGAGTTCAATTCTCAGCACCACAAAAATGGGAGAAGGACCTGGCAATCTACTCCCAAGGCAATCCCGAAACAGTCAGCCATTGAAAACCCTATGAGGGTCGCTATGAGTCAGATACCGACTTGACGGCACCTAACAACAACAACAACAAGCAGAGAAGCACTGTCAAATGTAGTGTCAGAAAATGAGTCCCTCAGGCTGGAAGGCATTCAAGAAACAACCGGCGAAGAATTGCCTCCTCAAAGTAAAACTGACCTTAGAGACGGGAATGGAGGAAAGCCCTGGACCTCCATTTGTGGATGTGGCATGACTGAAAATGAGAGGAAACATAGTGGCTGCAACAATGGGCTCAAACGTAAAAAGATCGTGTGCCTGGCACAGTGCTGGGGAGTGTTTCGTTCTGCTGTACCTAGGGTCGCTATGAGTCAGATCCAACTCAACAGCACCTAACAACAATGGTCTTTATGTCTCTAGCATCTTGGTGGGGAGAACTCATACCAGAGAAGGAGGAGGAGGACTGATGCATATGTGCCTGGAAACAAGATGAGGCTTGGGATTATTTATCCCGAGGAATAGCGGGATAGAGGCTGAAAGGATGGCAAGTGCTCACTGGGTACTTACCATAAGAGGTAAGTGGTATCAGCAGCATCCCCACTTACAGATGAAAAACGGGGACTAAATAAGTTGCCCTAGGGCGCACAATGGTGAGTGAGGGAGCTGGGATTTGAACCTCAGCAGTCTGGCCCTGTTGTTGTTGTTAGGTGCCTTTGAGTCGTGTCCAACTGATAGTGACCCTTATAGGGTTTTCAATGGCTGATTGTTTCGGGATTGCCTTGGGAGTGGATTGCCACCTCCTTTTCCCATTTTTGCGGTGCTGGGAACCGAACTCGGGACCTCAGAGACTGCAGAGCGGCGCTCTACCAACTGAGCTAAATCCCAGCCCAGTCTGGTCCTAGGACCTGCGCATTTAACCACCACACCATCCCGTCTAATCTAAACTGTAGAAACCTTTGGTGCAGCTTTTTGAAAGAAGTCTAGAAAGGTTCAGAGACAATATTGAAAAGGGCTAGAAAACATCAACCCTGGGAGATCCACCAAAAGGAATAATTCCTTATAATGTGGTAGAAAAGTGGAGGCAGGGTATAATTAACCGTTTCAATGTGTCTGTAAAGTGCACACTGTGAACCAGGTTGTTTTTTCTTCATCTTGCTAACGGACACAAATGTGTCAAAGGAAGTACTGCTCATCATATGTAGAGAGTTTGTTCATAAGGAGGACACAGTATCCAAGGGCCCTAGGGCAGGACAGCTGTCTAGGTGGCTGATCTAGGGTTCCATCACTGGGCACTAGAAGGCTGAGCCCTGTGATCTCTTATGGTTTGTTATTGTTTGAATGAGAGATGTTCCCCCACAGAATCAGTGTTGAGTGTTTGGTCCCCAGTTGATGGCTCTATTTTGGAAGGTTCTGGAAGCTGTAGGAGCTAAGGCGTAGCTGGAGGAAGTGGGTCCCTGAGGGCATTGAAGGTTATACCTGGTCTTGGCTCTCTGCTTCCTGTCTACCATGATGTGAACAGCTTCTTCCTCCTCGTGTTCCAACTGCCATGACATTTTTCTTCATCATGGGTCCAGAATCAATGGAGCTGAGGTTTACAGACTGAACCCTCTGGAACTCTGAACCAAAAAAAATTCTGCCTCTCTTTAGTTACTCTTGCAGGTATTTTGGTCACAGGTATGCATAGGTAACTAATACACACTTATCCTGGGTGCAAGGGTTTTGTGAGCTATAGTGCCCACTCATGACTTGTTGCTCCTTTCCCATCTGCTGCTAGCAGGTGCGCTTGGTACCCCACCCACTCATATCCCTATGAGCACTAACTCATCTCATTGAACAAGGGAGACAGGAAAAGAATTGGTGCTTTTGAATTATGGTGCTGGAGACAGATATTGAATATACCATGGACTGCCAAAAGAACCAACAGATCTGTCCTAGAAGTGCAACCAGAGTGCTCCTTGGGAGCAAGGATGGCCAGACTGTCTTACATATTTTGGACATGTAGTCAGGAGAGATCAATCCCTGGAGAAAGACATCATGTTTGGGAGAGTGGCAGGTCAACGAGAAAAGGAAAACCCTCCACCAGATGGATTGACACAGTGTCTGCAACAATGAGCTTAAACATAAATAAGATCAAGTGCCTGGCACAGTATTGGGAAGTGTTTCGATCTGCTGTACACAGGGTCACTATGAGTCGGACTGAACTCGACGGCACCTAGCAACAACAACAACACTTTGAAAGCTTTGATGTCCAATAAAGTTTTCTATAGTGAAGAAAATGTTCTTTGTCTACATTGTCCAACATGGTGGCCACTAACCACACAGGGATACTAAGCATTTGAGATGTAGCCACTATGACTGAGGAACTGAATTCTACCTTTCATTTTCATTCTTTTTTCTTGTTTTCTTGAGACAAGGTCTCACTATGTAGTACAGGCTGGCCCGGAACTTACTCTGTAGCCCAGGATGGCCTCAAATTCTTGATCTTCCTGCCTCAGCCTCCCAAGTACTGAGATTATAAGTATGCAACACCATGCTGGGCTTTTAATTTAATGTTAATTGATTTACTTTTAAATAGCCACATGTGCTAGTAGCTACCCATTGAACCCGGGCGCCCCAACCTTTTCGGCCCTAAGGATCAGTTTCGTGGAATACAATTTTTCTATGGACCAGGAGGCAGGGGGTGACGATCTGACAGGAGGTGGAGCTCAAGCAGTAATGCGAGTGATAGGGAGCGGCTATAAATACAGATGTAAATACAGATGATACTGATCCATGGCCCAGTGGCTGGTGACCCAGACAGCACAGAGCTTCTAAAGGCTCTTTACTGTGAACACCTGCAATTCTTTGCCAGAGGGTTTTTTCTGGTCCAAGGAGCAACCCTGCCCCCAGACTCAGGCAATTAAACAAGTTAGAGACCTTCCTCTTAGCTGGGCAGGGTGGGGTAACCTGTAATTCCAGCAACTTGGGAGGCTGAGGCAGGAGGATCACAATTTTGAGGCCAGAGGCAGCCTATACAACTTAGTGAGACTCTTGTCTCAAAATAAAAAGGATAAATGGGCCAGGAGTACAGCTGAGTGGTGGCGTGCTTGCAAAGCATGTGTGAGGCCCTGGGTTCAACACCTCAGGACTGCAAAAAACCAAAAACAACAACAAAAAAACTCCTCCTCTCAGCAGCTCCTCTCCAACCAACAAGCTGATGAAGCCCTTCACATCCAGCTTGGGCTAACTGAGGCTGCCCCTTTGGGTCCCAGACTGAACTCCCGGCAGGACCAGCTCCAGTTGCCCACTGCTGTAAATGATCTGATATTAACAAGCTTGTACTGGCCGTGGTGGTTTCACTGTTGCACCTTCCTCCCAAATAAACAACAGCAGACCCTGCATGCCTGAGGGTTCCACATCCATGGCTTCAACCATGGATCAAAAAATATTTGGGAAAAAAAAATGTGTCTGTACTGGACACAAAGAGACTCTTTTCCTTGTCATTGTTCTCTAAACAATACAAGATAACAACTAATCACCCAGCATTTATATTGTATCAAGTATTAGAAGTGATCTAGAGATGATTCCCCTCCCCCATGTCTGTCAGCCTGTTTTGCTGTGGGAGCTTGTGTGTTGCTGTGATGCTGAAAGCTATGACACTAGTATTTCAGATACTGGCAGGGTCACCCATGGTGGACAGGTTTTTAGCTGAGCTTCCAGACTAGAGAGACAGGACCCAGACAGACTAGAGAGAAAGACCTGGCAGCCCACTCCCAAAACAATTAGCCATAGAAAACCCTATGAATAGCAGGGAAGCACTGTCAAACATAGTGCCAGAAAATAAGCCCCTCCCCCCAGTCTGGAAGGTATTCAAGAGACAACTGAGGAAGAGTTGTCTCCTCAAAGTAGAGATGACATTAATGTTAGGAATGGAGTAAAGCCCCTGGGACCTTCTTTGGCTGATGTGGTACCACTCAAAATGAGAAGAAACACAGTGTCGGCAACAATGGGCTCAAACATAAAAAGATCATGTGCATGGCACAGTGTTGGGTGGCCTTTCACTGTGTTATACATAGGGTTGCTATGAGTTGGAGCCAACTTGACGGCACCCAACAACGAAGAGATGTTTTTTTTTTTTGGTGGTGGTACTGGGGGTTGAACCCAGGGCCTTGCGCTTGCATGCTTTGCAAGTGCTGGACCACTGAGCTGCATCCCCAGCCCATTTTTTCTTTTTGAGACAGGGTCTTGCTAAATTACGCAGACTGCCTGTGGTCTCGAACTTGCGATGCCCCCACCTCTGTGTCCCGAGTTGCTGGGATTATAGGCGTGCGCCACTGCGCCCAGCTCAAAGAGATGATTTAAAGTACACAGGAGCTGAGCATGGTGGAGCACATCTGCAATCTGGGGAAGTGGAGGCAGGAGGATTGTGAGTTCTAGGCCAGTATGGGCTATACAGCAAGACCCTGTCTCAAAAATAAAATAGACAGGAGAATGTGCACAGGTTCTTTGAAAATACTATGCCATTTTGTATGAAGGACTCGAGCATCCAGAGGTTCAGGTATCTATGGAGGCTGGGAGGGAAGTGTCCTGGAACTGGTCCCCTACAGATATGGAGGGATAATTGTACTTGCCCTTGAATCTGTCTTAGAGACTTCTTCTGGGAGAACCCAAATGAAGACACGTCTGTCCTCAGCTGATCTCACATCAGAGGCAAATGCCCTAGGCATTCGTCCTGCCCCTTACATACAGATCGGGTCATTTTTCTCCTCTGCTTATCGTTGCTGGAAGCACTCAGATTCTGCAAGGGGGTGGAACTCAATTTTTTAGGTTGGGTCGAAGTCAAGTTGGCTGAGGGGCAATCTCTGCAAAGGTCAAGGGGAAAGCCTTGCAGAGTCAGTCTTAGACGAAGGGGTGGCTAACCCAGGTTTGCATTTATTTTGAAACCCTTTCCTTTAGCACAGCTCCTATCAAAGGGTGACTCAGTTGCCAGGTGAGGGCACTTGAAAACCTTCCCATCCAAAATCTCCTTTCTTGTTTCCTAGCGTTTCCTTTCCCACCTGACCCAATCCCGTCCCTGAATTGATTTCCCTCATTAAGTACAGGGCGGTGGACTCCTGGTGCCATTCCGGGCAAATGGCCATCCTTATGCCCAGCTGTCATAGAAATCTCGAGATCCGAGATCTTAAAAATAGGGCTGGTCAGCCAGGTGTGGTGGCACAGGCTTATAATCCCCAGCACCTTGGGAGGCTGAGGCAGGAGGATGGCAAGTTAGAGGCCAGAGGCAGCCTGCACCACTTAGTGAGACCCTGTCTCAAAATAAAAAGTAAAAATGGGACGGGGGTCCAGCTGCGTGGGAGAGTGCTTGCAAAGCATGTGTGAGGCCCTGGGATCAGCCCCCCATGACTGAAAAAAAAAAAAAAAGGACTTGTCCTTCTTTATATTATATACAGATATGCACCTGGAATTAATGCATTTCTTGGACTTAAATGTTTATTCTCCTTTCTTGTACCTTTTGTGAAGAAACTTACTTATACAACTTGGTTGTGGCCAGGTGCGGTGGCCCACACCTGTAAACCCAATGACTCGGGAGGCGGAGGCAGGAGGATCCCAAGTTCGAGACCAGAGGCAGTCTGCATAATTTAGCAAGACCCTGTCTCAAAAAGTAAAAAATTGGGATGGGGGTGCAGCTCAGTGGTCCAGTACTTCCAAAACATGCAAGCGCGAGGCCCTGGATTCAACCACCTGTACCAAAACAAAACAAAACAAAACTTGATTGTGACAGACTTTGCCCCTTGCTTTCTTGTACTTTATTTCTGCTAGTTTATTTCAGCCACCGGGCTGGAATTTTTAAAAATGCTCTTGCTCTTAATGGGTCAGGGCAGACTGTGTGGCAGGACCGAGTGACCACTTCACTCGGAGCGTGTGCGGTTCTGGGGACCCATGATTACCTGAGGGGAGAGGTCGTGAGAGGGCTCCCCTCATCTGCACAAGGGCTCCATTGCTCCGGCTGAAGGGCTGACCTCCCCGCCACAGAACGCGCTGCCAGGGCTGAACGTGGAAAATTTGGAGCTGGTGTAATTGCTTATGTAGTTTTAATTGCTCATTCATCATGCTAACAGGCCCAGAGTGCTGATCGTTTGCAACGTGCTTAGTAATTAAAAGACCAGGGGTGACGTAGGGTAATGGGGGTGGGGTGGGGTAAAATGAGGTGAAGAAAAGCCAAAATGTATTGCACAGGAGGAAAAGGCGGCAGGGGGTTGGGGGACAGCGGCTTGTCTCTTTTCTGACACCAAATCAAGGCTTTTCTACAAAGCACCTTATGATTGTTGGTTTTAAGCCGAGAACAACATCGCTCTCGGCTCCCTGGGAAGAGCTCTCGTCTCTCACAGCCCTTTTTGGTTTGCAAGTCACGTCCGTCCACGTCGTCCCAATTACTCCTTGACGACCCAGGGAGATCGACATGATTTGGATCCACGGTTTACAGATAAGGCAAAACAGGCGCCATAAAGTGATTCGCCTACGCAGCTGGCAAGCGGTGGAGTTGAGACACACTTCTCACGGCAACTGTGCCCCGCTCCCTTCCTTAGGGACACTCAAACGTGGCCTTTTCGCTTGGTTCCACCAACGTTGCCACAGTGTGTGGATTGTGGCGCAAGCAGCCAATTGTCTGGGGGAATAGATGCTAAAATTCTGATTCCCGAGCCGTGTGGCAGCTCTCTTGTTTGGGTTCCTTCCTCCAGGTGCAGATCCCGAGCCAAGGATTTGAGTGCAAGAAAGTTCATTTGAAGCCGGGCACAGTGGTGCACCCTTGTAATCCCAGTGGCTCGGGAGGCGGAGGCAGGAGGGTTGCAAGTTCAAGACCAGAGGCAGTCTGCATAACTTAGCGAGACCCTGTCTCAAAAAGTAAAAAAAAAAAAAAAAAAAAAAAAAAAAAAAAGAAAAGAAAAGAAAAGAAAGAAAAGAAAAGAAAAAAGAAAGTTCATTTGGAAGGTTAAGAAAATGCTAGAAGGAGCCGGGTTATGGTGGCTCACACCTGTAATCTCAGCAACTCAGGAGGCAGAGGCAGGAGAATTGCAGGTTTGAGGTCAGAGGCAGCCTGTGTAACTTAGCGAGATCCTGTCTCAAGATAAAAAAATTAAAAATGGGCTAAGGGTGCAGCTCCGTGGCAGAGCACTTGCCAAGTATGTGTGAGGCCCCAGGTTCAACACTCCAAGTACAGAAGAAAAAAAAAAAAAAAAACAATACTGGAAAGGTTGGAAGGGGTCGGAAATGAGACAAGGAAGGGAAGGCAGAAGGTAGACAGCCCACTGTCAAGCAAGTTACTTCTCTAGGAAGGTGGAGCTTAATTCTATCAGGGACCTCTGGGAGCAGAGTGCGCCTCACCATTAACTCACTAGAGGGCTGAGGGAGCCTGGTGTTGATACTGCAGGTGTCCCAGGGTGGGGCTGTTTGTTCTCTGTTACTGTCACTTTCAGCCTACTTTGTAGAGCAGAGCAGGCTCCAGCCCCGGGAGAAAGTTCTCAGGCAAAAGAGTGAAGATTCTGGCATTTGTAGCTTTGGCTGGCGTGCACTACCGTGGCAGGTCTCCAAAGATCCAGAGGGCTGGTGACAGTGTCTCTACAGCAGGCATCTGCCATACTGCTGTAGGGGAGGCTCCAGAATGCTCCTGTCCCCAACCAATTGTGATGTTCATTTGCTTTCTCTCGTGCCTCGATGGCCTCCAGAACAATTTGCATGTTGAAATAGTGTGTTGGTTAGCTTTCCAGCACTGTGACAAATTACCTGAGTAAATCAACTTTAGAAGAGGAAGAGTTTATTTTGACTCACGATTTCAGAGGTTTTAGTCCACAGTCACTTGGTCCTGTTGCTTTGGGCCTGTGGAGGGGCAGCAGATCATGGTCGGAGCACATGGTGGAGATGCTGCTTACCTCGTGGTGGCTTGTTGTTGTTGTTAGGTGCCGTCGAGTCGGTATCCGACTCATAGCGACCCTCATAGGGTTTTCAATGGCAGATTGTTTCGGGATTGCCTTGGGAGTGGATTGCCACGTCCTTCTCCCATTTTTGTGGTGCTGGGAATCAAACCTGGGACCTCAGAGACTGCAGAGCAGTGCTCTACCAACTGAGCTAAATCCGCAATCCCTCATGGTGGCTGGGAAGTGAAAAAAAGAAAGAGAGAGAAGATGCGGCCAGGGTTCTAATAGCCCGTTCAAGGGCATACTCCAATGACCTAACTTCCTTCCACTAGGGCCCACCTTCCAAAGGTTCCCCTGCCTCCCAATAGCACCACAGGCTGATGACTAATCCTCTAACACATGGGCCTTTGGGGATCATTCCAGATCCAAACTCTAACAGATAGTGTTCCCCTAGGGAAATTACTCTTGACTTTCTTTTCCTTTTAAGTTTCTTCTTATCCTCCTGCTAAAGGGGACTTAGTGTCTCTTACCGGAGAGATGGCAGTGGGTGGTGGGGAGGGATGTTAGGAGAGCTGGAAATCTGTGGTATGTGCCATTCATTCCATCCATGATCAGAGAACATTTTCCTTGTTCCTAGTGAAAAATGCAGACCAGTGGTGTAGACATGCACAACCCCCTCCAGAAAGTGAGCCCAAAGATACAACCAACTCTTGGCTTGGTGGCTATCATTCTATACCTTTCTTTTCCATCTCAGAAAGTACATTGGAAGGCAACTGAGTGTGAGAAATGGTGGTTGTTGTTGTTGTTGTTGTTGTTAGGTGCCGTCGAGTCAGTTGCGACTCACAGCGACCCTATGTACAACAGAACAAAACACTCCCTGACATGATGCCATGCCAGGCACTATGTCAGTGCTTCTCTGCTGTTCATAGGGTTTTCAATGGCTGATCGTCTCAGAATTGTTTTGGAAGCGGCTGCCGGGTCCTTCTCTCATTTTTGCAGTGCTGGGCATTGAATCTAGGTTCTCAGAGAGCACAGAGTGGCACTCTACCAACTGAACCAAACTCTAGCCCCCATGAGCAATAGTACAAGAGGGATAACCTTGAATGAATTCTAATTTATTTAAGCAAATAGTTTGAGGTGTATGTATTGTGTTATTAATAGAAAGTTTTGTGGGAGGCAACAGAGCTGATGGAGACATATTCATTGAGAACCACTACTCCATACCACTGAAAGAAATGTTTGCTTTTTATGCATCAAGAACAGTAAATCCCCTGGAAACGATTTTAATTGCATGCATGGCCAACTTTTCATCAGTTGATCAATAAATCAATGAACAAATATTGATTGTCTAAATTGTACAAGGTATCATGGGGATTTATTGTAAATATAATCATGATCCTTGCCCCCAAAGAGCTCATAGTCTAATTAGGGGTAAGATCTGTAGACACAAACAGGTCATTTATGCCAGGCATGGTGGTTTACGCCTGTAATCCCAGTGACTTGGGAGGCAGAGGCAGGAGGATCTTCAGTTCGAGGCCAACCTGGGCTACACAGTGAGACCATCTCAAAAACCAAACCAACACACATAGCCACCCATACCCACACCCACACCCACACACAAATACACACACACAGAGCAAACAAACAAAAACTATAGCATACCTGGTTATATTCAAATTTTAGATAAACAGCAAACAATTTTTGTTGGTATAACTATGTCCCACACAGTATTTGGAGCATGCGTATATGAAAAGAATCTTCATCCTTTATCTGAAATTCAGATGTAACTGTTGTTGTTGTTAGGTACCATCGAGTCAGGTCCGACTCATAGCAACCCTTACAGGGTTTTCAATGACTGATTGTTTTGGAGTTGCTTTGGGAGTGGATTGCCAAGTCTTTCTCCCGTTTTTGTGGTTCTGGGATTTGAACCTGGGTCCTCAGAGAGTGCAGAGCAGTGCTCTACCAGCTAAACCCCAGCCTGCAGGTATAACTTGTTGTTGTTGTTGTTGTTGTTAGGTGCCTTCGAGTCGTGTCCGACTCATAGCGAACCTCATAGGGTTTTCAATGGCTGACTGTTTCGGGATTGCCTTGGGAGTGGATTGCCAGGTCCTTCTCCCATTTTTGCGGTGCTGGGAATTGAACTCGGGGCCTCAGAGACTGCAGTGCAGTGCTCTACCCACTGAGCTGAATCCCAGCCCAGGAGGTATAACTAGCTATCCCATATTTCTTCTAGCACTCCTGTATGGGGGGCTTATGACCCATCATGGCTAATCAGAGTGCTCACAGTGGTTGGTTCAGGGTTGAGCATGTGACCCAGGGCAACCCTGTCCCCCAACATACATTTTAATCTTTGTTGGTGTTTCCAGGACTGAACCCCCTCAAGCTTCCAGGATGAAGGAAGTCCTAAGGTTAAGGGATGTTTCCTCCAGGAAGGTGCTTATCTGACGACGTTTACACAGAGGGCCACAGAGCTGAGAGGAAAGGATGGCTAACTAAAGACATTGCTTGTGTCACTGTAACCCTTTGAACTTCACTATTAACAGGAGCCAGTAACGGGAGCCATTTTGAATCTTTCACCCACAAGTGACTCTGAGTTCTGGCAAAATCTGCCGGGCAACATGGCGGCAGGCTCATGGGAATCAACCCTGACTCAGTTCAAAGGGAGGGCTGCTCCCGAGACACCCCTGTTTAACTGTGGAGTGGGCAGGGATTCCTGGCTCACAGGGCAATGAAGCAGCCCAGCCAGCTCCTCAGGCACCTGGACATGTCACCTCTGTCATGTCTGTTTCCCCAGCTGGCAGCTGGCAGAGGAGCCCTCTGCCTCCCATCCCCTCACATGTCTTCTCTGTTCTTCTTCCCCTCAGCTTACCCAGGGTCTGGCATGTGCCAGGCAAGTGCTGTACCACTGAACCCCTACCCCAGCCCCTGTCTTTTTTTTTCTTTTCTGTACTTAGGGGTTGAACTCAGGATCTTGCACATACTTTGCAAGTGTTCTACCACTGGACTCCACTCCCAGCCCATTTTTATTTTTTATCTTGAGAGAGGGTCTTGCTAAATTTGCAGGCTGTCACTGGCCTCGAACTTGTGATCCTCCTGCCTCAGCCTTCCAAGTTGCTGGGATTACAGGTATGCACCACTGCCCTCAGCTTTTTTTTTTTTTTTATTGGACATTTTTAATGTACACCTTAATGTGATTCATTCTGACATGCTTTTCATTGTGGCATTTACATATATGCATTTTGATGTACATTACTCAGCTTTTAAGCAGGCCTCACCAGCCACATCTTTCCATTCATTTCCTTTCTTGCTGTTCCTTCCATGCTCAACTGGAAGAATATAACCCAGAGACTCTAAAACACAGACGATCTGTGGACTCATCCCACACAACTTCTGGATTGAGTTCCAGATGTTAGAGCTGAGGGGGGTTAGGATTGATCCAACGCAGCCTCCTCATTGTTCCTACATTACAGAGGAGGAGACCGAGGTTCTGAGTGATTCCGTCATATGTTAGGGAGAAGTCAAAGAATAAAAGGAAAACCATGTGGTTGGAGGAAAAAGTCCTTGGGTGGGGCTTCAGGAAGCCCATATGTTCATTTGGGCTGTACCTCCCTCAACCTCTTCACGGTCATTTCTCTAGCTCCAGAATGTGCTCAAATACTGGCCCCCTCCACCCTCACCATGACTTCCCCAGGCCGACAGAATTACAAACTGCTGACTAAATGTGCTGGACAAAGGCCGCACGGTATTAGTGTTGTTGGCGTTACTGTTATTATTTAACAAGGCTAATCCACCAGTGAAGGAAATGAGCACACATCATGGAATTAATTATAGATGCTATAAAAAATGACTGTTTATATTGAAAGAAAGGCCTTGCATTTGCTGCACAATTTCAGGATAAGTCGTGTTTGGGAAAAATATTAATATTCAGAGCCGTGTTGATTAGCTTCACTCCTGTTGCTAAGCAACAAGGTCCTTTGTAGCCTCTGCCATGTGGAGTTTTTTCTAGGGGTGGGGGTGGGGACGGGGATGGGGGATTAGGGCAAGGAAACTATATTACAGCAAATTATTCCGCTGGTTCAGCCAATTCTGAAGTTGCCTCAAAAAAAAAAAAAAAAATCGACTCCTTTAACAACCTATGTGATTATAGTTGTTGGATGAGGGAAGCCAAAGCTCAGCCCAGAGCTCACCGCTCACCCATGACTCGAGTTTCAGGTTTGGCAGGACTTATGTTTACTGGACCAGGGCTGAGCCATGCATGGCCCAGGGCTGCCACCACTGACAGTCATTAGGGCTCAGCGAAGGCAACCTTCCAGCACGGAGATTAGGGGGTCGGGAGGCTGTGAGGAGAGACGGCCGTGAATTAAACAATCCAATCTCATGTGATAGCTCCTGTGGCCTTTCACTCCAATTCTACCACTTGAATTGTGGCCATCTGCGAGAAAGCCAAGCGACATGTTTTCAGGACCCGGATGGAAATTCATGAATATTTGAAACTCATGGAAAACCCAGGGCCGTTGACCCCAGCAATACATGGGATTGATTTGAGAGAGAGAGAGAGAGAGAGAGAGAGAGAGAGAGAGAGAGCACCTACTGCGTGTTAGGTGCTTGGCTCATTGATCTCTGGCACCAAGGCTAGGAAGGATGTGGTACCATCCCCACATTGGGAATTGAGGTTCAGAGAGCAGCTTATGCTGAGTCATACTGACCAGCACAGGGCAGAGCAAGGCTTTAAACTCAAGTCCTTCTGTTGCTGAGGGCCATGGTCCCACTTGACCCTGCTGCCTGCCCTTCCCAGGGCAAGAGGGGCTGTGAAGGGCAGAGAGAGGCCATCTTGGGGCTTTGCATGAAATTGGCTTGTGGTCTCTGTTAGGCTGAGGCCCACTCAGCGAGTCTCCAGTTTCATTCCAGACATCTTTATTTGTGGGACTCTTCCAGACTCTATTGCCACATAAGAAACCACCCTAAACTTAGCAGCATAAAGCCACACCTGTTTGATTGTGCACAAGGATCTGTGGGTCAGGAATTCAGGCAGGGCTCAGCTGAGTGGTTCTTTTGCTCCTCATGGCATCTACTGAGATCAACCAGTGGAGGAAAGGCTGGTCTTGGAGGAAGGGGTTCAGGATGTGGTGCTTGCCTGTCATGTCTGCCCGTTACATCTCCAGCATGACAGTTTCAGGACAGCTGTACTTCTTATATGGTGACTGGCTTCCTCCATAGCAGCTGTCCTAAGAGGACCAAGCAGAAACTACATGGCCTTTTCTTAGCCAGTCTTGGGAGGCACACTGGCTCACACATGCCATGCTGTATGGGTTGAAGTAGTCAAGAGCTCATTTAGATTCCAGGGGAGGGGACACCAACCACAATTCCTTTCTTTGCTTGCCTGCTTTCTCTCTCCCTCTCCCTCTCTCTCTCTCTCTTCCTTCCTTCCTTCCTTCCTTTCTTTCTTTCTCTTTCTTTTCTTTTCCTTTCTTTCTTTCTTTCTTTCCTTTCCTTTCTTTTCTCTTTCTCTTTCTTTCTCTTTTTCTTTCTTATTTCTTGTCTTTCTTTTCTCATTCTTTTTTCCTTTTTTTTAAAAAATTTTTAATATTTAAGACCCAAGGTCATGTTATATGGCCTAGGCTGGCCCTGAACTCCTGGGTTCAAGTGATCCTCTTGCCTTAGTATCCGGAGTAGCTGGGACTATAGACACATGACATGCCACCATCCCTGGCTTCCATGCCAATTCTTGATGGGAGGAAAATCAAAGAATTTCGGGGAAGTTTTAAAATGGCACAACTTACCAAATTCCTCATCCCAGTGAGAAATGGGTAAGTCCTAAGACTGTGGATGCTGGGAAATTGTGGAAATGTAATTAGTGGTCCTATAGCATACTTTTAAAACCTTCTTCATTCTGCTGTGATATTTACAATATTGGTTTGGTTGGGGAAACCTTTTCTCGCTGCAGGAATCAAGTGAGATGCTGCATGTAAAAGGCATTGCATGGGTTTTATTTTCATAAATATGTTAATGAAAATGGATCTAAGAGTGAGGTAAACTGAAATCCAGAGGGTGGATTTTCAGAGTTGGGTTCCTTGAACTTCATCTCATCTGGCCTCAGAAGAGATCAGAAGGGTCACCAGGCAACAAATATCAGTGGGTCTTTCTTATTAGAGGAAATGAGGGGCCAAAGCCTTCCCTCTGTTTTCCTAAGAGCGGGGGTAAGAGCTGGATGCCCTGGTCCTGAATGTACTGGATACAGAAAACAGACACAGGAAGGTGCAGCCCTGATCACAGACATCAGGTCAAGCCTGGAGCCCCGGTACCTCTGTCATTGCTCTGCAAGCCCCCTGCATACCTGGGAGCTTACAACAAAGAGTCATTGCTTCTCCTGATTCTGTGGGTTGACTGGACAATTTTGTCCCATGCGGTACTGGCTGGGGCCGCACACACAGCTGCAGTTGGTGGGCAGTTTGGCCACTGCTGGAACATCCAACATGGCCTCCCTCATGTGTCTGCTACCCCAGGATCCTGGACTGAAATGACCAAGGGCTGGCTGGGTCTCTCTGTCTCTCCCGTTGTGCCTCCTAGCCCCTAGGCCTTTGCTTCCTCCCCACTGTCTAACTCTCCAGCATGGTAGCAAGACCTCTTTATATGGCTGCTGACTGCCAAGAGAACAGAGGCCCAAGCTGCCAGGCCTCTCGAGGTTGAGGCCTGGAAGTGGCACAGGGTCACTTCCATTGCTTTCTGTTCATCAGCGTAAGACACAAGGCTGGTCCTAATTCAAAGGGAAGGGAAATCATCTCTACCTATTGATGGGATTGTTTGGTTGCTAGGTGTTGTCGAGTGGGGCCGTCTCATAGCAGCCTTTGTAGGGTTCTCCCTGGCTGATTATTTCAGGAGTGGGCTGCCACATCCTTCTTCCTTTTTTGCAGTGCTAGGCTCAAACCCAAGTCCTCAGAGAGCACAGAGCAACACTCTACCAACTGAACTCAACCTCAGCCCCATCTGCACATGGGTAATCAATGAGCTGCAGAGGATGAAGGAGGAGGATTGCAAGTTGGAGGACAGCCTGGGCAACATTTTTGGGAGAAATACATGGTAGGCCACTCCGTAAACAATCCCGAAATAATCAGCCACTGAAAACTCTATGAAGGTTGCTATGAGCTGGATCTGACTCAATGGCAGAACCTACCAACAACAGAATTGATGGGAATTATTGACAACCATATTCCCCTAAAGGGACTCTGCCATCTGAGACCTCAAACCCAGCCACTCCTTAATAGGTAAAACATCTTTTTGACCATTTGTTCATCCAACAACAACCACAACAATAATAGTATCTACCACTTATATAGCACACACTAGGTACCAATCACCTGCAGCCATAACCCTGTGGTGTCTGATCCCATCAGATCTCAGAAGCTAAGCAGGGTTGGCCTAATTAGTCCTTGGATGGGAGACCGCCTGGGAACACCAGATACCTGGGAATACCAGATAGGCTTGGGAGAAGGACCTGACAACCCACTCCCAAAAAACAATCAGCCATTGAAAACCCTATGAATAGCAGAGAAGCACTGACAATAGTGATTGGCCTGTTTTACGTAGGATCACTATGAGTCTGACACCGACTGGACGACACTTAACAACAACAATCACTATTCTACAGGGTTTACATTGATAAATTCATTTCCTCTTCACAATAACCATGTAAGGTGAATGCTATTATTCTCTCCATTTTAGAGATAGGGAAACTGGCACAGAGAGGTTAAGTGACTTGCCCAAGGGTACATGTTAGGTAAGTGGCAGAGCTGATGTTCAAATGTGGGTAGATGGTTGCAGAATCTGTGCTCTCATCCACTGTTATCCTACTGCTCATTCTTTCAGGCTATGTATGTCAGCCACTCCTCTGGAGTTGTTGTTGTTGTTGTTGTTCGGTGCCTTCGAGTTGGTGTCTGACTCGTTGTTGTTGTTGTTAGGTGTCGTCGAGTCAGTATCCGACTCATAGCGACCTTCGTAGGGTTTTCAATGGCTGTTTCAGGATTGCCTTGGGAGTGGATTGCCAAGTCCTTCTCCCATTTTTGTGGTGCTGAGAATTGAACTTGGGACCTCAGAGACTGCAGCGCAGTGCTCTACCAACTGCGCTAAATCCCAGCCCGGTCCGACTCATAGCAACCCTATGTACAACAGGTGAAACACTATTGTCAGTGCTTCTCTGCTATTCATAGGGTTTTCAATGGTGGATTGACGTTTGGGAGTGAGTTGCCTGGTCCGTCTCCCAAGCCTACAGCACCTGGTGTTCCCAGGCGGCCTCCCATCCAGGTACTAACCAGCCCCAACCCTGCTTAGCTTCTGAGATCTGATGGGATCAGAAGCCACAGTGCTACAGCTGCAGATTCTGGAGTTGTAGGAATATTATATTGGGATGCATAAGACCGCCTATGGCAGAGAGTGTTCCTTGTATATTGCTTCTCCTTCTAACATAGTAATTAAACTCTTATTTTAAACCTAGCACATAGCCACCTACAAGAGAGATTACATTTCCCAGCCTCCTTTGCAGGTACTTGTGGCCATGCGATGAAGTTAGGGCTGTTTGTCGTTGTTAGGTGATGTGGAGTCCTGTCTGACTCATAGCGACCCTCATAGGGTTTTCAATGGTTGATTGTTTCAGGATTGCCTCAGGAGTGGATTGCCATGCCCTTCTCCCATTTTTGTGGTGCTGGGAATCGAACTTGGGACCTCAGAGGCTGCAGAGTGGTGCTCTGCCAACTGAGCTAAATCCCAGCCCTGAAGTTAGGGCTATTGAGGTATAAATGCAAGTTTCATGTGACCATGCCTAGAAACCTTCTTTAAGAGATAGCTAATCTTTGGCCATGGGAGAAGAATGTGGCAATCCACTCCCAAGGCAATCGCAAAACAATTAGCCATTGAAAACCCTATGAGGGTTGCTATGAGTCAGATACGACTCAATGGCACCTAACAACAACAACAATCTTTGGCCATTTTTCATCTCTTGCTGCCTGAAATGTAGATGCAACTACTGGAGCTCTAGCTGCCATCCTGGAACGTGATAACACAGGCTTCATATTAAACAAAATTTGGGATGTAGAATCATAGGCTGGAAGGAGCCTGGGTCCTTGAGGTCTTCTTAGAACACCCACCATTCCTAAGCTGAGCTTCCTGCCTCTAGACTTTTTACAGATGAGAAAAAAAAAGAAAAAGAAAAAAGAAAAAAAAAAAAAGAAAAAAAACCCTTTATTACCTTTAATCTCTTGCAAGTTTGGTCTCTGTTGCTCCTTGTCAAACCTAATCCTAATCAATAGAGTTTCTGTCCCTAAGGAGCTCACAATCTACTGGAGGAGACAAAAAAAAGTACATAATTATGATCAAAGCAGAATAAAATAAGTGGCCTAATCACAGGATCATACTTTACAGCCCAAACTGGAGCTATATGGCCTAAATACAAGATTATGGAGTCATTTCTAATTCTGGAAAGTGATTCAAGAGAAGTAGTTTTGATGTGGAAATACTGAAGTTTCTAGTACACTTACTTGATTTATAGATACGGCATGACAAAATTTTTAAACTTAAGGCTAGTCCAGAAAATAGAGGACAAATGATAGCTAAATAGCAATACCAGAGCTAAGAATAAAAAATGTCATGTGAGCCCCAAGTAAGAGGCAAGGATATCTGATGAGGAAAAGTGAATCAGATTCGTGGAAGAAGAGGTAATATTTTTAAGTTGGCTTTGAATTTGGGGATGGCATTCTAGCGAAGAGAAGAGCAAGAGGAAAGGCCAAGTGCTGTGGAAATGCATGGGGAGTTTGTAGAAGGGCCCAGGTGGCTAGGCAGGAGACCAAGCTGGATAGTCCTTCTCAGTGAGGAGAAGAAAGTTTGTTGCCTAGCTCCCTCTTGCAGTCGTTGAGTAGCTGTGTGGGCGTGTGACATGTGACAAGTGATGTATAATGGGAGTCTTGGTTGCCACTCTGCTACAAAGGTGTCATTGGCCTTGTGTAGCTTTTATCATTTCGGGTTAATTTTTGTATATGGTGTGAGATAGGGGTCTGTCTGACCTTATTCCTTTGCATGTATTCAGTTTTCTTTGCCCACTGCCTGGATTAAATGTTAAGCCCCTGATTATAGGACAAGCAAGTACCACATCTGTCAGTGAACAGAATGAGGAACACAAACAGAGGCCAGGCTGAGCTCTTGGTGCTGTTGTTCACTTATTTTAACATGGTCAGTTTAGTTTTCAATATTGATGATCTCACCCAGCACATTCTGAGCAAGGCCCTGCTGAGAGTTGTGCCACTGAACCATGCTACTGGAAGCCCAAGCTGTTCTTTAAGTGCCTCTCCCCAGAAATCTTTTCTTTGGCCTTGGTGAGGTTTAGCAGGTTTGTGGATTAGCATAGTAACAATCAGCACAGGCCTGCTGAGAAGATGGCCAAGTGCCCAGAGCCTCAGTCCACAAAGCCTTTGTTAAGAATCAGATGTGAGATTAGGGCAAGGGACATAATAATGAGGTTCTTAAGAAAAGCTTCTTTTCAAAGATTGAGTTTGTAAAATATTTTTGAACAATGACAGTAATGCCTTAAGACATTAGAGGAGCTGGTGTGCCAGACGGGTTGAATACTGGCTCTCTAAACTTCAGCCTTCCAGGGAAATTTAAAGGGCAAATAGCCAGGGTAAGGAGTCAGCAAAGTAAAGCAAAGACTGTGCCTTGAAATGTTGGTGTGGATGACCCAGGACATGGGTGTTTCCATAGCAACCTCTTTTCAGAGGTGACCATTCATTCATTACAATAGGGTTTGATTTATTGAAGTGAAATTCACACAACATAAAATGAGTCACTTAAAATGGTACAATTCCGTGGAGTTTAGTGCATTCACAATTGTATGCAACTATCACCTTTGCTTAGTTCCAAAACGTTTTCATCACCCCAAAAGGAAATTGCATAATCATTAAGCTGTCAGTCCCTATTCCTCCCTTCCTGAGACCCTGGCAAACATTATTCTGTGTACTGCATCTACCTGTTCTGGATATTTCATATGGATGGACTCAGACAATATTTGTCCATTGGTGTTTGTCTTCCATCATTTAAAAATATATTTTCAAGGTTTATCCATGTTGTAGCAAGTATTGGTACCTCATCTTTTTTATGGGCAGGTGATAATCTACTATGAATATACCATATTCTGTTTATCTATTCATCTACTGATGGACCTTTGGTTTCTTTCTCCCTTTTGCCTATTGTGAATAGCACTCAATGAACATTTGTGTACAAATATTTGTTTGAA
Organism: Pedetes capensis; assembly: GCA_007922755.1. NCBI lineage: Eukaryota > Metazoa > Chordata > Mammalia > Rodentia > Pedetidae > Pedetes > Pedetes capensis. The sequence goes on from VMDO01006565.1 coordinate 86,175, forward strand.
TAGCTGTTTTCAGTTGGTAGATAAACCGAGGAGTGGATTGTTGAGTCTTACCGTAATTCTATGATTGACTTTTGGGGGAACTTCCAAATTGTTTTCCACAATGACTCTGCCATTTTACATTCCCACCAGCAATGTACATGTGTCCCAAATTTTCCACAGACTCATCAACACGTGTTATTTTCCTTTAAAAAAATTATAGCTACCCTAGTGGATATGAAGTGGTATCTCACTGTGGTTTTGATTTGCATTTCCCTAATGACCAATTGGGGTGGGATTTAGCTCAGTTGGTAGAGCACTGCGCTGCAGTGTCTGAGGTCCCTGAGTTCAATTCCCAGCACCGCAAAAATGGGAGAAGGGCCTGGCAATCCACTCCCAAGGCAATCCCGAAACAGTCAGCCATTGAAAACCCTATGAAGGTCGCTATGAGTTGGATACCGACTCGATGGCACCTAAAAATGACCAATTAAGTTGAACATCTTTTCGTGTGCTTCTTGGCCATTTGTATATCCTTGAAGATATGTTTGTTCAAGTCCTTTACCAAGGTTTTTTCTTTGTGTGTGTGTGTGTGTGTGTGTATGTGTCTGATATTGAGGAGTTAAACCCAACTATGGGATTTTTTTTTATAGAGCACAAATAGACTAAGACAGATGTCTTTCCATTTATTTTGATCTTTAATTTCCTTTAGCAATATTTTATAGTTATTAGTGTCCAAGTCTTGTACCTCTTTGGTTAAATCTAAGTATTTAATTCTTGTTGACGCTGTCATAAATCGAAGTGTTTCTTAATGTCACTTAAAAATTGACTTTATTTTTTTTTAGGGAAGTTTTAGGTTCACAGCAAAATTGAGCATAAAGTACAGAGATTTCCCATAGGCTCACTGTGCCCACACTTACACAGCCTCCTCACCATCAACACCAGGTACCAGAGCGGCATGTTTGTTACAACTGATGAACCTGTGTTGACACACCATTATCATTCCAAAGTCCATAGTTTACATTAGGGTTCCCTCTCAATGGACAGCCAATGGGTTTTAACAAATGTATAATGACATCTATCATTAGAGAATCATACAGAACAGTTTCCCCACCCTAAAAATCCTCTGTGCTCCATCTACTCCTCCCTTCTTCCCTTCTAGCCCCTGGAAACCACTGATCTTTTTACTTTCTGTGTAGTGGTGCTTTTCCAGAATGTCACATTGTTGGAATTACAGTTTGTAGCCTTTTCAGATTGGCTTCTTTCACTTAGTAATATGCATTTGAGTTTCCTCCATGTCTTTTTGTGGTTTGAAAGCCCATGTTTTTCTGGCACTGAACAATATTCTGATGTGTGGATGTACTGCAGTTTACCCACTTACCTCCTGAAGGACATCTTGGTTGCATCCAAGTTTTAGAAATTATGAATAATGGATATGTAAATGCCCATATGCAGTTTTCTGTGCAGATGTTAAGTTTTCAGTTAATTTGGGTAGATATTAAAGAATATGATTGCTGGATTACATGGTAAGATATGTTTCATCTTGTAAGGAACTGCCAAACCATCTTTCAAAGTTGTTCCATTTTTCATTCCCACCAGCAATTGCTCCACATCTTCACCAGCATTTGATGTTGTCAATGTTTTGGATTTTGGCCATTCTAACAGACGTGTGAGTGGTATCTCGTTGTTTTAATTTGCAGCTCCCTAATGACACACAGTGTTGACCATCTTTTCATATGCTTATTTTCCGTCTTCTATCTTTATTGGTAAGGTGCTTGTTCATACCTTTTGCCCATTTTAAAAACTGGCTTGTTCATTTTCTAATTGTTGAGCTTTAAGGGTTCTTTGTATATTTTGGTTAACAATCCTTTATTGGATATGTGCTTTGGAATTTTTTCCCCCCAGTTTGTGGAGTGTCTTCTCATTCTCTTAATTTCATTCCCATATTGTTCATTGTTTGATTACAGACTTGCTGATCTATATGTGTTGATCCTGTATCCTGCAACTTTGCTGGATTCATATCAGTTAAAAATTCGCAAGTTGTAGAAAGGCCTAATTCTATGCGACTTGAACATTACGGGAGATTCATTGACTCATATAATTAAAATATGGGAGAAGGACCTGGCAATCCACTCCCAATGCAATCCCAAAACACTCAGCCATTGAAAACCCTATGAGGGTCGCTATGAGTCGGATACTGACTCGACGGCACCTAACAACAACAACAACATAATTAAAATAGCCAATAGACTTCAGGCATAGTTTTATCAAGGCTCCCCCTCTATTTCTCTGCACTTCTACAGCATCTCAGTGCTCGGGTTGACTTCCCTTGTGGTTACATGATGGCTGCCAACAGAAATGCATCTTCATGCTTCCTTAGTCTCACCCAGGGAAAGAAAGAGAGTGCGTTGCTATCCTCAAAAGTCTTGAGCATCTCTTTGATTGGACCATCCTTGTAACTGTGACAAGGGGGATTGAATTGCTCTGGTTGGCTTAGGCCATGGAGCTAGCAATGAGTTCAAACCATCTAAAGTGCATCGTTGCTACAGAATAGGGGTGGAAGGAAGGAGAGAGTTCTTAGAGGGAAATCTCAGTGCTGTTAGGAATGGGAAAGGAAGTGTTCACCAAACTCCTAAAATTATTCCAGTGCCATGCAGGGACATCTGCTGAATGAATGAGCAAGGCTAGGCCCCCCACTGGGTCACAGTTCCCTGGGAGTGTGGTGGCACTTCCATTCTGGTAACGACCAACACTTCTACTTCTGGAAGTCTCCTACTGAGGCTCTTTTATGGGGAAGGGAGTAGGGAGTGGGGTCTGTCAACTGGCCCTGTAACTTCCGTGATTTCTGAGAAGCAAGATTCTGGTAGGATAGACCTGGAGAACTGAGTACGCTGGAGAACCCACCTATATTGAAATGAGCAGGGTGGGCCCTGTGAGTGAATGGTGTCTTTGAAGTCCTCATCCACAACTTGCTCCCCAGGTCTGGTACCTGACATTCTACCATTAAGAATTCACTCCTAGACTGGAGCGTGGTGGCTCATGCCTATAATCCCAGCACTTAGGAGGCTAAGGCAGGAGGATCACTGGAAGTTTGAGGCCAACCTGGACTACCTGGTAAGTTCCAGGCCAGTTGTAGTTTGTAGCAAAACCCAGTCTCAAAAAACAAACAACCAACAACAACAACAACAACAAAAATTCACTCCTAGCCAGGTGTGGTGGCACATACCTGTAATCCCAGCACTCAGGAGGTAGAGGCAGGAAGATTGTGAGGTCAAGTCCAGCCTGGGCAGTGTAGGAAGTACTGAGCCAGTCTGAACTATGACACCTTAACTCAAAATAAAAAAAAAAAAAAGAAAAGAAAAGAAAAAGAAAAAAGAAAAGAAAAACAACAACAACAATTTCACCTCTCCAGTTTAAGTGTAAAACGCTTTTTTTACCTTCAAGACATGCCCCCCCCCCACCCTTGGGTCTTTGCTTTGTAGGCAAACATCCTAGCTGAGAGAGAAGGGGGTCACATCTTTGCAGAGACAAAATGTGCCCTCTCTTCTTGCTGAAGCATTTTAAGATGGTACAATTTTCATAGTCTTCCCAGAGCTTTTTAAATGCACTCAATACCGCCCTCCCAGAACTTCCTTCCACCTCCCTCCCTGAAGGCTTCTGGGCTTTGCCACAGCAGTTCCAGAGCCCAGTGTAGTTGGAAGTCCCCAGCAGACCCAAGCTTGAGGTGGTCACAAGGCTCAAGTGGCCCAGGGTGATGGTGAATGCAGGCCTGGTCCACAGAGGTCACAGAGCTTCCGGCAAAGATAGGCTTTCAGTGGCCACTGGTGCAGAGTCTAGGCAAAAATCAACACAAGGGACAAAACATGAGGTCCGTGGTTTTAGCTATGTGGTGGCTTTAGCGAGGCCAGACAGCCAATTCCTAGACTCCATTTACGCATTTCCAGAGGGTTAATGACAACAGGAGGGCTGGTGGCCTGAGGCACAGCAGAAAGCTGTTTCCCTCAGCTCCTCCAGACACTTCTCCCCAGCTTGTTTTCTGTTTTCCTACAAAATGGTGGAACGGGAGAGGGGCCGGTTTTCCCACTATGGGACATCATTCTTCTCCAGGCCTGCTGGGGGTCAGGGGTATGGGACAGGCAAAACCTGTGGCCACTGGTCAAGAAAGGCTATTCCTGACCCTGACTGAGAGGCTTCTGGGCAAGCCCCCCAGAGTGCCAGCCCTCCTTTAGCCTTCCTTCACATCGTCGTTAGCATGACCCGGCACTGTGTAGGTACTTCATTTTTTTCTGTGACTTGGGTTTATCTTGTTTCCAGAAACCCTGCCAAAACCTTGGCCTCTACCTTCAAATTCCAGCCTTGTCCCTGGATAAGTTGAAGACCACTCCCAGGTAAGCATGCTTTTCTGAAGGTGGCTTGTGGTTTCTCTGTCACAGCAGGGGGAGGGAAGGAAGGTGGGAGGGTGTGTTAATCCACTTTTCATTACTGTGATAAAATGCCTGAGACAAGCAACTTAAAAGGAGGAAAGGTCTATTTTGGCTCATAGTTTGGCGGTTTTAGTTTATTGTCAGTTGGTCTTCTTGCCTCTGGGCCTGTTGTTGTTGTTGTTGTTAGGTGCCTTCTAGTCGAGTCGGTATCCGACTCATAGCAACCCTCATAGGGTTTTCAATGGCTGACTGTTTTGGGATTGCCTTGGGAGTGGATTGCCAGGCCCTTTTCCCATTTTTGCGGTGCTGGGAATTGAACTCGGGACCTCAGAGACTGCAGCGTAGCGCTCTACCAACTGAGCTAAATCCCAGCCCTACTGGGCCTGTGGGAAGGCAGAAAAATCAAGGCTGAGAATACGTGGTAGAGGAGGCTGCTTTCTTCATGGCAGCTGGGAAGCAGAGAGGGAGGGAGGGAAGAAGGGAGGGAAGGGGAGAGGGAAAGAAAGAGAGACAGATAGACAGATATCAGGGTCCCAATAGCCCCGTCAATGGCACACTTTCAATGGCCTAAGTTCCTTCCACTAGGTCCCATCGTCTAAAGGTTCAACCACCTCCCAATAGTGCCCCAGGCTGGTGACCAAGCCCTAAACACATGGACCTTTGGGGAACATTCCAGATTCAAACTATAGCAATGGGACTTGTGTGGGGATCTCTCATCTCGGAGTCCTCTGAGGAAGATGAGGTCCCACAAACCCACCAGAGGTGAGGGCCAGAGACACACAACCACTCCGGGAGACTTTCGGGGAAGTGACTCAAATTTTATTTAACTGCTCAGCCTTATATGCAGTTGCTTACGTATTCTCTCTTGACCCTCTATGTGGAATTGTCCAGTACTCCATCCACGTATGGGGAGAGATTCAGCAGCCGGAAACCCTTGAGGCTGCGCCCAGAAGACCCCTGGGGAGGGCCATTTTGGCTTCTAACAACAAAGCCCAGGGAGTTGTCTCAAGCCCCATAGATGTTCCCAGCCAGGGAGAGCCAGATCTCCTGGCCTGTCCCTTATGAGGACTCAAGGTGAGCCAGATAGGCTCGAACCCAGGGCCTCTCAGGGTTGCGGTCCTGCAGATTCCGCCGCATAGGACTTGTGTAGGCTTCGTCCTGGTCAGGCTGTCCATAGGGGGTGTGAGAGGTACAGGAAGGCCACCTCCTCCATAGATCCTTGGTGAGCTTTCCGGCCTACATTTGCTAGCCTGTTGTCAGGGAACACACCCTGCCAAGAAACACAAAAGCCAGGGCCTGGCCTGCATGGTGGGGCACGCCTGTCATCCCAGCGACTTGGGAGGCAGAGGCAGGAGGATTGTGAGTTTGAGGCCAGAGGCAGCCTGCACAACTTAGTGAGACCCTGACTCACAAAATAAAAAAGGGTTTATCATCTTAAGCAAACAAACCTAGGCCCCCAAAGAGAAATACCATATGTTCTCACTCATATCTGGGAGCTGAGTCTAACTTAAAGGAAGGAAAAAAAACTATACATACATAGATATATAAAAATGAACAATCAGGCTGATTTAAGAAGGAGAATTAAAAGCAGAGTAAAAGAAGGGGGAGGGGACTAGGGGGCAGCAAAGGTTGTGGGAGGGGGTGGGGAGGAGAAATAATGACGACAAGAGAGGATAATCTCAAATTATAGGATGCAACCACACGAATACATGGGGAAAAATAGGGGAATTTAACCCATAATAGCACATGATTTTTACAACATTTAATCAAAGGGTCCCCCAAATTATGTAAATTGATGAAAGTGTAACCAAAAGCGATGTAATAATTGCACAATGGAAACGGCAAATCCTGATTACTCTGTACCCCACCAACATTTATTACTAAAAGAGGAAAAAAGGAGAGACAAAAATAAATTAAAAAGGGGCTGGGAGTGTGGCTCAGTGGTTAGAGTGCTTACACAGTATGTGTGAGGCTCTGAGTTCAGCCTCCAAGCACCACTAAGTAAATAAGTAAGTAAATAAATAAATAGCTGTTATTGTTAGGTGCCATCCAGTCAGGTCTGACTCATAGCAACCCAATGTACAACAGAAAGAAACACTCCCCGACACTATGCCATGTGCGGCACTACTGTCATTGCTTCTCTGCTATTGAAAGGGTTTTCAACAGTAGATTGTTTTGGGAGTAGATTTCCAGGTCCTTCTCCCTAGCCTGCAGTAACTGGTATTCCCAGGCGGTCTCCCATCCAAGGACTAACCAGGCTGACCCTGCTTAGCTCCAAGATCAGGCTGGATCGGATGCTAGGGGGCTACGGCTACAGATAAACAAACAAACAAACAAACAAATAAATAAAATACCCAAGGGCCGGCGAGAGGTTTCTTGCAAGCCCCTAAATGGCTCTTCAGCTCCAGTGTAAATCTCAGCGATGTGACTTTTAGGTAGGAAAAAGGCGACCACGGAGAAAAAGTGGGACAAATATATAACAATGCAGGGATCCCATAATTCCACTTAATTGTGGGTTTCCAAGGAAAGCGGCCTTTGTCAGAGGTTCTCGATGTGCCCTTGGTGAAGAAGGTTTCATTTTACAGAAAAGTCTCCCGAGTCACCCTCTCACAGGGTGCAAGGAAGCCTCACTCAAGGAGGGCTGGGGGCCGTCTCCCGCCGCTGGGACAGCGGGCGGCCTTCCAGGTGTCAGCCTGTCCTTGGCCGAGGCTGGAAGGTCCCGGTTCACAGGAAAACAGAAGCCACTTCGCGTTCTCAGGCCGTTCCATCACTGTCTTTCTTGGCCAATTAGATGATTCAGCATCTTCGCAGCCTCTCCCTTCCTCAGCGAGGTGATTTATAGTGCACTTTGCAGGCCTGCCAGCGGGTGAGTGATGGGAAACCCGGCCCGCCTCTGCGTCTGTGCGCGTCTGTACCTGCACACGTGTCTACAGGTGCGCACGCGCGAACGCTGCCTGTATCACACCTGCAGCCCCAGACATGCAAACATTTGCAGGCCTCTTATAGCCATCCTGCTTACTGCAGGCGTGCCCCTCTACATTCTTTTTTCAGATGAGGGGTGGAAAAGGAGGGATGAGAAGACAAGCAGGAGTTGCGGGTTTAGCCATGCAGCTGTGTTTTGTTTTTGTTTTTGTGATCCTTGGGGATTGAACCCAGGGCCTCACACATACTTTGCAAGCGCTCTACCACTGAGCTGCACCCCCAAACCCATTTTTGATTTTTTATCTAGGGACAGGGTCTTGCTAAATTACAGAGGCTGCCTCGGGCCTCAAACCTGTGATCCTTCTGCCTCTGCCTACCGAGTCGTCATTGTGCCTGGCCTCATGCAGCTGTTTTGACTTAAATGCTTAAGCGTTAAGGAACTGGAGGGCGCTTGCTTGGGGCAAGTAAGAAGGGCCAAGCGACTTGGTTTCACCTGGGCTTGTTTCTCTGCTGGCTGTAAGGGAAAATGGGTTTGATGCGGAGGCAGCAGCTGTGGCCTCCCTGCGGAGGACATGCAGGAATGTGAACGTGTGTTTGAGATATGCAGGAACTGGGCCTCTGCCTCCTTGTTCAAGCACTTCTCTTTGATGTTTTGATGGGCTACTCTGTGGAATTGCTCTAATGTGTAGTGCAGCCTGCCCTGGGGTTTGGGCGTATTTTATATTTTCTACTGCCCCAGGATGAGGAGGGAAGCTGTGTTGTATCCCTAAGGACACATAAGGAAGCCCCAGTCCAGTCTTGCAGAAGGAGTCAAAGATGGATGGACCATCACAAGCTAGGTGTGGCTGTGGACACCTGTAATCCCAGTGCTCAGGATGCAGAAGCAGGAGGATGGTGAGTTCAGGGTAGCCTGGGCTATGTAGTGACTTCCGGCCTAGGCTTAGCCACATAGCGAGACTCTGTCTCAAATGAACAAACAAAATAGATAAACCATCATGGCTTGTTAATTGTTTACTCCATCTGTCTTTCCCCAGAAGATGATCCCTCTAGCTTTCATAGTGGACTCTGGATATCACCCACAGAACTTTTTCCAGCCCCTTTCTAAGTTGCTCCTGTGAAGCTTGAGGCCCCTGATCTGATATCCTTTACCATCCTCATCAATGCCGTCATCGTCGTCATCATCATCATCATCATCATCATCATCATCATCATCTTCCCTCATGTTTATTAAATTCCTAGTATATGCCAACTGTCATTTCAGAAGCTTTGTGTGCCTCATTTATTCCCCAAGACAATCCTTTTGGGTGATATTCTTAGTATCCTGTGATAGTTAATTTTAGGGCAACTTGACTGGCCAACAGGGTGCCCAGATATTCAGTCAAACATTGTTCAAGATGTGTCTATGAGGGTATTTCTGCATGAGATTAACATTTGAATTGATGGACTGAGTAAAGCAGATGGGCCTTATCCAAACAGAAGAGCACCTGCCTAGTGTGCACAAGGCCCTGGCTTCCATCCATCTCCAGCAACCCACACATACACACAAAAACCCCCAAACAAACAAACAAAAACCCCATAATCCCAGCATTTGGGAGGCAGAGGCAAAAGGATCCCAAGTTCCAGGCCGGCCTGGGCTAATAGAGAGACCCTGTCTCATAAAAAAACAAAATACAAATATACATACATACATTGATTAGGAAGTAAGAGGATTCTGAAAGTTGGAAAGTTGGCATGTATGGGATGATTCCAGTCAGTAAAGCTGGAGACACTGAGCCCTTGCATTCTTTTTTTTTTTTTTTTTTTTTTTGTACTGGGGGTTGAACCAGGGCCTTGTGCCTGCATGCTCTGCAAGTGCTAGACCACTGAGCTGCGCCCCCAGCTCCCCCCCATTTTTTTTTTTACTTTTTGAGACAGGGTCTCGCTAAGTTACACAGACTGCCTCTGGTCTCGAACTTGTGATCCTCCTGCCTCTGCCTCCCAAGCCACTGGGATTACAGGTGTGCGCCACCGTGCCCAGCATATATTCTGATGAACCTTCTTTGCCAGTGGTAGCGGTCTTCCCACCCCTCAGCTGGAGCAGCCTCTGTCTCCCCATCTGAGGGTGGTAACTCTGCACCGCCTGAGGAAATTGTCATGGCTCCTCCTGAGGCAGACGCCAGACCAGACAATGTCGATTCTCCTCAGGGTCTGTTGCCACCCATGACTCCTCTCTGCTCCTAGACCTTTATCTATGCTGAAGGGCCAGTGGGCCCCTAAAGGTGAACTATGCAGTGTGACTTATGAGGAGCTGCACTCTATTCCCAAAGATCGACCGAGCTTTGTCATTTATACACACAGAGATCTGAGGACCATGTGTGGGCATGGATACCAAGGGTGGGTGCTGATGGTGGACGGACCAGAGAGTTGGCCTGGCTTGAATTGATTGATACAGGCCCACTAAACAGAGGATGTTTAATGCTGCGTTTAATGTTGTAGCTTGAGGAGTTAGAAAGGGCATTTAGAGTTTGGTTGGTTGGCTGAAACATGGACCAAAAGGTGACCCACAGTGAGCGAGTTGACCTGCCTTGGTTTAATGTAGAGAAAGGGATTAAAAGGCTTAGGGAGATGGGAATGTTAGACATTTGTCATTTAAGACCTACTCACCCACCCTGGGAGAGTCCAGAAGACATATCTTTTGCCAATACTGTGAGAAATAAATTTATGAGAGGAGCCAGGCATCCTTAAAAAGCTCTGTGATCGTTCCTCTCTTTGGGCCAGACTTCAGAGTTGAAACGACCATCATTGAATTGGGAAACCTAAATGCAGTAGGAGTAATTGGATCCTAGAGTGGCGAGGGCCAAGGGTTGAGCACTCAACTGCCAAAGGCCAGGTGGGCATGGTTACCATAGGGGACCCCAAAGTCAAAGCAGCAATCAGAAGTCAGACCCACACAGATCTGCGGCTGGTCTTAGCTAGATGACCATTGTTTTTCTAGAAATGAGCTATATAGGAAGCCTACAAAATTCTTGCTGGATCTATATAAGCAGAAAAGTTTTAGGTTGAGCGAACAAAAATCTAACCCAAGTCACAGAAACAACCATAGCCCCTCAGTTGATCCACAGACTTGAGCCAGTGTACAGACCAAGAGCCTCTTGAATGAAGGGTAGCTATGTCCTCCGAGGAAGGATTCCACGACACTGCAAAATTTTATGCTATTCCATTGTTTTTTTCTCTGGGGAACCTTGACTTCTACCTATCCCCATTTAACAGATAGGGAAACTGAGGCACAAGGTATTCCTTAGGAAGTTAGGAGTTGGCCCCAGGTGACATGACCCCAAAGCCCTCTTGCCCAAACCACTAATTCTCCTGCCTTTCGGTTCCTTTGCTTCTGATAGTCAAACAATTCCTCAGAGGATTCCATGCAGGAAAAGGAGCTGAGAAGCCTGGCCCCTGGGCTGAACTAACTTCACCACCCACACTACCTTGGCCCCATCATGCTAGGATCAGGGAGAATTCCTGAGGGCTAGCTTGCTGCATCCTGGGCTAGGAAAGCCCCATTACCCTAAGAAGACAGCTGATGCAGCAGAAGCAGGAGATTGGAGAATCGGCTTGTTTCCACCTGGCTGTTGACTTGCCATGTGGTCAACTCTCTGCACCTCAGTTTGTCCGCTATGAGAGGGGAGGTGCAGGATCCATTACCTGGGTTGCTTCTAAATCCTGGGGTTCAGCAGGGCTGTGGCATTCCAGATGGATTGTGGAGCAGCCCTGAGTTAAAAACTCGGCCGTTGCACGATCTGAGAACTCATGGGAGATGTACCCAACCGCAGAGGAAAGATGGTAGAGGGTGCCAGCTCAGGCTTTGAACCCAGGCTGTGCCCTTGACTGTAAGACTTTGGGCAAAGTCCTTAAGTCCTGCAGTTCTGTTTCTGTACAACGGGGATAGTGGCCCCGACTCTGGGGATTTCTAGGACATTCCATTAGGGAACATAGGCACAGTGCTAATACAAATGACCAGTCTCTGGGGTTTCTTTTTTTTTCTTTTTCTTTTTTTTTTTTTTTTTGCGGTACTGGGGGTTGAACCCAGGGCCTCGTGCTTGCATGCTTTGCAAGTGCTGGACCACTGAGCTGCACTCCCAGGCCATTTTTTTTGTTTACTTTTTGAGACAGGCTCTTGCTAAGTTAAGCAGACTGCTGTGGTCTTGAACTTGCGATCCTCCTGCCTCTGCCTCCAAAGCCACTGGGATTGCAGGTGTGTGCCACCGCGCCCCGCTTAGTCTCTGGGGTTTCTTACCGCTCCTAACTCAGTGGATGGCCGCGGGGCTCATTTGTCCAGCTGGAGGTGGAAAAGTGCTCCTTGCTTCTTTCCTCTTTCCTTTCCGGGGCCTGAGACAGGCTGGAGGACACTGTGGGATCACGTTCCTCTCCTAAAGGGTCGGGCTTGCTTGCTTTCTCAGTGTCCCCCCTCCTTCTTCCTTGTTTCCTGGCTCCTTTCCTCAATTCCTCCCCCCCCCCACCCACTCAACAAGGAGTTGCTAAGGCGCTCTCTATATGTGTATTTGTGCTGATTCTTTGAAGGTCACATTTCTACCAGCTTTCAGCATGTGAGGCAAAGCAAATGGCCTTCTTTCATCTCAGCTGAGGATCATGTGGCTGCTTAAAGCAAAGAGGACGGCAGGCATCATCTCTGTGGGGCCTGGTGTGCATGTCCACGTGGACATATATATGTGCGTATATGCAGGAGCGCATATATGCATATGTATGCATACACATCTGTATGCCCATGTATGTGTGCTGTGAACATAAGGAGACCTGTGTGTGTATGTGTGTGTGGACATGTGGACACCCACCCACGTGTACATGTGTGCACAAGCTGGCACCCGTGTATGCACCAACACCGAAACATGATTCCCTAGCACATGCATGAGTGGGTCTGATAAAACCCTCTCCTGTTCTGCCCCTAAAGCATAAAGGAGCCAGTGGAAATCAAATCATTTCTCATGGGCTTAAAGGAAATAAGACAGGCTTGGGCAAAAGGAAAGAGTCCATATCAGACAATGCTCTCTTCATTTTGAAGCCAATCATTTTGCGAAGTGCCCTCTCTCAGAGAGGGAAGAAAATATGTGAGCCAAATAAACAAAACAAGGTAGAGAAGAGACATGTCGGGTTCATGGATTGGAAGATTTAACACAGCGATGATGCTCATTCTCTCCCAAATCAGTCTATATATTTAACACAATTCCAGTAAAAATTCCAGCAGGGTTTCTTCCCTTTATTCCCTTCAGAATTGCAGAGTTTATTAGGTAAAGGTAAGGGATAGTACACACTTTAGAGTGGAGTGTGGGCATATGTGTATATGTATATATATGTGTGTGTGTGTGTATATATATATGTATATATACATAAATATATATATATATATATATATTTAGAGGGGCTGGGATTTAGCTCAGTGGGTAGAGTGCTGCGCTGCAGTCTCTGAGGTCCCGAATTCAATTCCCAGCACCGCAAAAATGGGAGAAGACTGTGGCAATCCACTCCCAAGGCAATCCCGAAACAGTCAGCCATTGAAAACCCTATGAGGATCGCTATGAGTTGGATGCCGACTCGACGGCACCTAACAACAACAACAATGCTGGAGGTGGTGCGAAACACTATTGTCAATGCTTCTCTGCTGTTCATAGGGTTTTCAATGGCCGATTGATTTTTGGGAGTGGGTTGCAGGGTCCGTCTTCCAAGCCTGTAGAACCTGGTGTTCCCAGGCAGTCTCCCATCCAATTACTAACCAGGCCTGACCCTGCTTAGCTTCTGAGATCTGACGGGATCAGATGCCGCAGGGCTAAGGCTTCAGGCATACACACACACACACACACACACACATACACTCACACAGACACACAGACACACACACACACACACACACACACACTCACATACACACACACACACACACACACACATATATATGGTGGGGGCCCTCTGCAGAATTTCTTATAGGTATAGACAA
>VMDO01006566.1:0-90021 GCA_007922755.1 Pedetes capensis
AGGTTAAAGAAATGGAAAAGTATTTTGGATGAGAGGATTTTGTCTGGTGTAATTCCCTCTGGAAAGTATGTTATATAAGGTAGTTCTGTCTAAAAGATAAAAGCTTGTTACAGAGGAGAGACAAAATCAAAAGCCTTAGGTATGTTATAGATGGTGGGAGATATGTTGCAAAAGAGTTTGTGAAACATAAAGCATACACACACACACACACACACACACACCATAGTTTTAAATAGGTCATTTAAAAGGTTTTCTAAGATCAAGTTTTAATATATTAATATAAAAATAGAGAAAATGCTCTAACATTTGGAGCCTCAATTAACTGTGAAAAAAATTCTGAATTATTCTCCTATGATAAAATCAGTCTCTATATAAAGCAAAACCTTCAAGATTCATTTTAACCAGTCAAGTCTCTGTCCTCCATAATCAACTCATGGACTCAATTAATGCTTTTAATTCTCATAAACAAAAAACTGATTATTAACATAAGCTTAAGGATCAACTATTATGGTTCAATCCAAACAACTGACCTCTAACTCCAACTTGGAATTTCAGATCATTTTCTCTGATTTTAATAATTTGTGCTGTCCCTTTATTTTAGTCCTCACTTTCTGTTGACCAATGATGGAGTCAAAATCATCAAACCCAGAACTATCTAAGTCTTTTTCTTCAAAATAAGAATGGGAGAAATGTAACGGAAGGTATGGCTAGAAGGGCTGGAGAAAATCTAAGGATAAAGTGGCCAGACAAGACTCTAGCTACTTGCCAGGAAGGTTCTGGTCCTTGGAAGCTCTCCAAGTCTGAAAGCCCCCTTCTGGTACTTCTCTGAACATGGGTACAGACTCTGCCATATAGGCTCTGCCTGTGTGCAGACATGGCCATGCTTTGCCTATGGGCAGTAGGCAGAGCATGCCAACATAAATTATAAATAACCCTTCCCTATCTCACAAGAAAATACACATGAATTCACCAGTCCCCTGACTCATAAGAATGCTTACTGTTGTGATAAGAACCTAACAGAAAAAGCTTGAGACATTCACTCATGGAGCAGTGCACCTGAAGGCACTGTTCTTCAAGAGGGAGTAATTCTTTTTGTGGCTGCTGACTCCAACTACAGGACCACTGGGACAGTTCTTTATTACTTCTTTCTGGCTCATTTTTAATTCTGATGATAAGGAGTTTAGCTTTAATTATTTCTTGATTACTCTTTTAGCTATGTGATGTCTCACTGACTCTGAGATCCAGTACCTTAGATACCACATACACACTCTTAAACTAATCCTAAATTTCATATTCTATAGAAAAATTCTCCCCTAGTTGTACTCTGTATTGTTTGTTTTGTTCAGGAAAGTAACATTTCAAAGATACTAAAGACAAACTTTTGTTTTCTTCTTATCCTGAAAAGGTAAGTGAAAAATATTTGTATTAGTCAGCTCATTGTTGCTGTAGCAGAAAAACTGACTGAAACAAACTTATGGGTGGAAAGACTTATTGAGATCTCCTAGTTAGAAAATTTTAGTCCATAGATGCAGGAAGATGTTGCAGCATGGCAGGCATATGAGACCCATGGCAGGGAATTTTACCACGTGGCTGATCAGAAGCAGAGAGCAGAAAAAGTAACTGTAATGGTGGGTTAGGGTAAAAAAGCCTCCAAGGACTTCTCTCAATTACCTACTTATGCAAAGATAGATCCTGTTTCCCAGAGTTCTATAGTCTCCTAGGACAGTGCAATTCACTATGGATCCAATGCACAGACACATGATCTCTGGGAGACATTTCAGATTTAAACCAGAATATTCTATTCCTGGCACTCTAAAGTCATATAGTCATCTCATAATGCAAAATACATTCAGTCAAACTTTAGGAGTTCCCAAAGTCTTAACAGTCTCAACTGTGTTCAAAAATCCAAGTCCAAAGTCTCCAGTAAGAGTCAAAGCAAGCATAACTGTGAGGTTCTGTAAAGAACAAAAAAAGTTACATACTGCCAATATGTAACAGCACAGGGTAAGCATTCCTAAGCAAAATGGAGGATTGGGGCACTGAAGGAAAGATTAAACCTTATCAAGACTGATAACCTGCTGAACGAATAAATCATGTGACTCCATGTCTGACATCTTGCACATCTGACATCATCTGATATCTGGAACTATCTGGCTTCTGACAAGCACCACCCCCTGACCCTCTTGCACTGGTTCTACCCATTGCTGACAGCTTTCCTAGGCAGATGTTTCATGTTGCTGGCATCTTCAACATTTTGGGGTCTCCAGTGCTGCTTAGACTTCACTCTGAAAGCTTCATGCACCAGCCTTTTGGGGGCTTTGTTCAGGGCATTGAAATTCTGGTACATATTGCCTGGCTTCACAGGTTATTTTCTAGAACCTTGGGGACAGCCTCCATAACCCCTTAACTCTTGCCTTCTGCATGCCTATAAACCAATACCACATGGACAATGATAAAATTTGCTGCAATTCCAAGAGGTAATTGGGCCCTTTTGGACCCTGGCTCATGTAATCTCTGTGTACCCATGCGGAGAAATCACTTCTCTGGGTGTTCTCTTTGGAGCAGGGCATCCTGGAGGCATTCACTTTTCAGGCCCTTTCCTTTTAAGTGGGTTTTCAATTTCATATCCTGGACCCTTTGTTGGGAGGGGCCAGGCCAACTCTTGTTTTGCCTTCAGGGAATTTCTATTATCCCAGCAAAAAGATCAAGGCATCCCTTTACTGTGGCTTATCTCTTTAGCAATTATGGCCTTCTTGTCTGAGTCAACCCTATCTACAGTAACCTTAGACAGGTTATAGATTTTTCTTTCTTTAAACTTCACGTTTTTCAGATCTTTCTGCTGTGCCCTTTTTTCCATTTTTCCTCATATGTCTGGCTAAAAGCAGCAATCAACAGCTATGCCACTTCCCTATATCTTGTCACCCTTGTGATATTTTCTCCACTGTCAGCCCATTACTTTAGAATTTGTTGTTGTTGTTGTTGTTAGGTGGGACTCAAATTTTTCGGATGTGGAGAAACTACAGATAGGCTTTTTGCTAAAATATAACATGACTCACTTCTACTCCAGTTCCCAGTAGTCCTTACTTTCCTCTGAAATCCTGTGAACCCTGTCCACACTTCTATCAGTCATGGCATTCTGTTCTTCCTTACTCCCATCAGAATCACCCCTGAAGCTCTGCTTATGGCATTCCAGGGATTCTCTAACAATCAGTTCCAAACTCTTCCAAAAATCCTCCCACAAACAAGTACCAGGGGCCTAAGAACCACATAGCTTTCTACATAGCAATGACCCAACTCTATTGGATAAGTTTTCTGTATTAGCTCATCACTGATGTGGCAGAACAACTGATTGAAACAAACTTATGGCTAGGAAGTTTGTTGGGTGATCATGGTTAGAGGATTTTAGTCCACAGAGGTGAGAAGATGTGGCAGCAGCACCTGTGGCAAAGAACCCCATGGCATTGTGGATCAGGAACAACGAGCTGAGAGAACAATTGGAACTGCAGGTCCAGTTAAAAAAGCTCTAAAAGCCTGCCCATAGTGACCTACTTCCACAAAGCCAGATCTTACTTCACAGAGTTCCATAATCTCCCAGGAAAGCACAACCAGCTGGGGACTCAATGATCAAACACTTGAAATTTGGGAGTGCATTTTAGATTTAAACAATAAAAAATATTTAAGACCTTAATCCTTCCATTTTGATATTGATGGAAACTAGCAGAATATCTATAATATTTTGGTAATTTTTGTGAAATATTTGAAATTGTAGTATGTTGAATTTCCAACCTTCAACCATTCATAGCATGGGCAACATTTTTAAAAGGTATTTCTTTAGATATAAAATTTCTTCTTGATTTAGATAACAAAGTCCAGAGGCCTCAATAGCACACTTGGCAAAATATTCCAGAATATTAAGCCACTTGGCAAAATGTTCCAGAATATTAGACCACTTGGCAAAATGTTCCAGAATATTAAACAGATCTCTGTCTATGAATAGAAAAATAGTTATTACATGATCCTGGGATCAAAAAAATGAGACTAAACACATCATTTCCTTGTGTTGGGGAATTTAGAACATCTCTCTTTTAGTTCTTTACAAAATGTAGAATAATTATAAAAAACCCTAGCCACCCTAATGTTCTGTAAAAAACTAACTTATTCTATCTGCATTGTAATTTGAGTTCCCTTTAACCGACCCTGCTACACACACTTCCTATTCTCTAATGATAAATATTATTCTCTTCTTCTATGAAATCATTGTTTTAGCTTTTTCTGAGTGAGAAAATATAGTGTTTGTCTTTCTGTGTCTGTTTTATTTTACTTAACACAATGATGCCCTGTTTTATCCATGCTGCTGCAAATGATAGGATTTTCTGCCTTGTTTTTCACTCCTTTTTGTGGTTAAATAATATTCCATGGTGTATATACATACCACATTTCTTTCTCTACTCATCCCTTTGTAGAAACTTCAGTTCATTCCACATCTTACAGATTGATTTTTTGGGAGTGGGTTACAGGGTCCTTCTCCCAAGCCTACCTCACCTGGTATTTCCAGGTGGTCTCCCATCCAAATGCTAACCAGGTTCCACCCTGCTTAGATTTCATGATCTGATGATCTGGCAGGATCAGACTCCACAGTGGTATGGTGGCAGGCTTCTCTTGGTTAGTCTAGCTAAAATTTTGTCAATTTTGTTTATCTTAAAAACTTAGCTCTTCATTTGTTCATATTTTATATTTTATAATTTTTCATTTTTTATTTGCTCTGAGCTTTGTTCTTTCCTTTTACCAATTTTTTGTTTGATTTGCTCTTGATTATCTAGTTTGTAGAGTTTCATCATTAAGCTGGTGTTTTGAAATCTTTCCTTCCCTCTTCTTTAATGCAGGTATTTATTCATATAAAATCTCCTCCTAATATTTCTTTGCTTTCTCCCATAGGTTTTGGCATTTTTTTCCATTGCTTTGTTTTTAAATTTCTCTTTTGATTTCTTCATGACTACTTGGACATTCTAGGACATATGGTTATTTTCAAAGTATTTATACAAAACCTAAAGTTCCTGTTGTTTATTTCCTATTGTAACTGGAGAAGATGTATTATTTTGATTTTTGAAAATTTTTTGAATCTGGTTTTGTGGTCTGGCATGTGGTCTAGCCTGTTTAATGTATGTGCTCATCAGAAGAATATGTATTCTGAAGCTATTGAATGGAATGTTCTGTAAATATCTGTTATGTCCATTTAGTCGAGATTATAGTTCAAATCTGATATTTCTTGGTTTATTTTTTGGTTTGGATGATCTGTCTATTGATGAAAGTTGTCTGCTGAGGTCATCAACTATTATTGTATTGTAGTTTCTCTCTCCCTTCATACTAATAAGGTTTGCTTTATGTAATTGCTTGTTTAGGTGTGATATATATATATATATATATATATATACACACACACACACACACACACACACACACACACACACACACACACACACACACAGCTTTTGTTTTTATAGTACTAAGGGTCGAGTCCAAGGCCTCACACATGCTCTGCAAGTACTCTACCACTGACCTGCACTTCCAGCCTATTTTTTACTTTTATTTTGAGACAGGGTTTTGTTAAATTACCCAAGCTGCCTCTGGCCTCAAACTTGTAATCCTCCTGCCTCTGCCTCCTGTGTCACTAGGATTGCAGGTATGAACCACCACATCCGGCCCCATATTTATAATAGTTGGTTTTTCTTGTTGAGTTGATCCCATTGTCATTATACAGTGACCTTCTTCGTCTCTGTATTCAGTTTTTAACTTAAAGCCTTACTTCTTTTTTTATCTGGTGTAAGTAAGGCTACTCATGCTCACTTTCTGTTTTCATTTGCGTGGAGTACTTTTTCTGTTCCTTCACTTTCTACCTGGTTGGATCTCACACTCTGTGTATGAACCGATGCAGAGTTCAATGCTCTGACAGTTTACAACTCTGATTTAGCCCACAATTCCTGCTTGCACAGCACCTCAATGCCAGTCAGAGCTCAGTCACTGGCACTTTTCAGGTGTTTCCTGTGCATAGTGTGCTGCTTCACATATTGATATGGTCTTGCATATTCCCACAGAAAAGCTGAAAATTTTCAAAACTTGTTGTTGTTAGGTGCCATCCAGTCCAGTCTGACTCATAGCAACCCTCATAGATTTTCAATGGCTGATTGTTGGGGATTGTTTTTGGGAGTGGACTGTCACATTTTTCTGGTGCTGGAGATCAAATCTGGGTCCTCGGAGAGTACAGAGCAGGTGCTCTGCCAACTGAGCGACACTCCAGCCTGTATTTCAAGACTTGAACATCTTATTTCCTGATATCATTTTTATGTTTTTTTTTTTAAATTTCTAAGCCAGTATCATCTTTGTCTCAATTGGCAGTGCTGCCTCAGGTAGCTATTCTGTTAAATAATTCTAATTCATTTTCTTCTCTAAATGCTCTTAAGGACGTGGGATTTCCTGTCTGAGTCAGGCCTAGGTGAGGTCCAATAAAGACAAATTTTGTGTTTCTTCTAAAAGTTTCTAGACAGGTCAAATCATAACAATTCTCTAGGTATGTGATTTTTTGAAGGGTTAATTCTGACCCTCACAAATTGCTGCTAGAATGCTGTTTTCTACAACTATTCTATGTCTGCAGCTTTTTGAGCTAGTATGGAGCTAACAAGAAAGAACTGGGTATTGTGCAATTTAAAACTCTACAATCTTATATATACTGAGATTAAGGCATTTGTCTTGAATAAGCATTCTTGGAAGTTTTATGAGCTTTTGTTTAATTTCTACATTTTGGAAAAAGTTGCTTTTAATCAGTATCCTCATTATTTTTATGGAGGGATGGAGTTTTAGATGTCCTTATTCCATCATTCTGGGTGTGCCTCTTTTAACACAGATTTTTTTTTTCACTTTGTATGGGCTGATGCATACTTAGATGCTCTGGCAATTTAAAACTCTGACTTAGCCTGAAAACCTACTATGTATCAAGTTCTGTGCTAGGCACTGGTGATACAGTGTAAATAAAACAAAGTCTTTATCAATACTCTCCAATGTTTGTTAAATTGTTTTGTGCTGTCATACTCAGTATTGACTTCATGAATTCATGTATTCCTCTTGATCTTGCTGAGAAACAAGACACACAGTCTGAAGAAAATGTAACAGCAGTTTAGATGCATCTTGGTTTTTCTAGGCTTGTTCCTATCTAAAGATACATGATCCCTCCCATGGAACCAATAAAACTATGCAGTATTCATTTGTTGTTGTTAATGTCTATTTAATGTCAGAGGTAAATCTGTTTATGACTTGTTTCTGATGTCTACCATGACCTCTTGCACACAGGAGGAAATAAAGAAAATTTCACTGAAAGAATGTAAAAATTACATATGTTCAATGGAAAAGGAGGGAGAAGAGAAGAGCTGTGGTTCTGATAATCTGATCCATGACAAAGCATAGAAAGATGCTGAGACAATGATGTGTTTTATTGTGGTCTATCTCCACATAATAAATCATAAGTGCAGGCTCTCAGGTTAGCAAAGGCTAGTGTCTTTCCTGTATGACTCCTTGAGTGGTAGCAGGTACAGCACAGCTGAAGGGCTACAGTGCTGGCTTTTTCTGTTGTTACCTTGACAGGGAAGCTAATTTTTGGCTACAAATTAATTAGGAAAGTCCCCTTTGGCACAAATGAGGGAACCACCGAACACTATCAAACATAATTTTCTTTCATTTTATGTCATGCAGATCATAAGTGCATTTTATCATGTCATTTTCCTAAATATGGTAAATGAGTCATCAAACTCTTGTCTCACTTTATTTAGCTCAATAAGAAGTCTCACATCCCTTCTCATTTACATGTGCTTTTCAGAGGAATGGGAAATAGACTTTTAAAATGCCAGGGTTATTAACATTCCATACCAGTTATGCATATAATTATCACTTTTTGTGTCTCTTCTTCAATTGGTTGGGACTGAGGGAGCAAAATGCACTAATACCTTATTATACCATCATTACCAAGTTATTTTCTTCCACCTTTAGGAGATCATAAACATATCAATTTCCCTCTCCTCTTTTTCATTTTGTCTTTACAGTTAGCATATCTTTATAACTACTATCCTAAAAGAGCCATTTGCCTCCTGGGACTCTTGTATCTAATATCCATAGAAATAATACTAAGTGATGAAAGCACTCATGACATTCATGAATGAGGCATATATTTAGTTCATGCATTCCCACAGAGGAAGAATCCAGCTGTATTCTCGATTTAAGTATCATTTTCCTTTTATTTTCTTTCAACTATCAGCCCAAATTAAGATGAATTGCCAGATAAAATTAGTCATACTTTAAGCGGGCTCACTTCCAAATATGTTGAAACTTTAGATTTTCATTTTACTAGATGTAAACCATGAACCTATGTACTAGGTCAAAGAGAAGGGCAGGAAGACATGTGGAAGAGAATTTTTACATTGTGGTACTTATATCAGAGTTAACTTGCTGATTTAGAACAATTGAAAATAGGTAAAGTATAGAGTTGAACTAAAAAACTAAATTGATATAATTTATAAACCATACTTGATTTAATTGCGTGGGTATCAAAGATTTATTTATAATATTTCAAGATTTGGAAAAGGGATAACTAAAGTCCATTTTTGTTTGATTATTTAAAATTTTCAAAATATCTACTTTGGACTTTGGATTAGGGATTTTTAGATTTATATGTAAATTATATCAGCTTGGTTGAATTTTCATTTTATTAGTATTCTGGAGACTGTAACACAAAGGGTTTATAATTTTGTATTTTATTTTGAACAAATGACAGATTCAGTGATGATGAGCAAAAATCATGAGTTTGAGACAAAGCAAAGCAAAGAGGAACAAAATAGCCAAGTTGTAGAAGTATGATCCAAAGAATGTAACACTAAATTGATACTATTACTGTGGAAAACAGTGTGGAGGTTCCTCAAATCATTAGAAATATAACTATCATATGATCCAGAATCCCTACTTCTGGTTATGTATTCAGAAGAACTAAAATCCACATCTCAAGGAGATATCTGTTCCCATATTTACTCCAGCCTTATTCACAATATCCAAGATAGAGAAATAACTTGAATGTCTATTCACAAGATAAATGGATAAAGAAAATGATATATACATGAAGTGGAATATTAGCTTTCAAAAAAGCAAATTCTACTCTTTGCAACAATATCGATGAACTTGGAGGACGTTATGATAAATGAAATACAACAATTGTAGAAGAGAAAATGCTGCATAATTCTACTTAAACAAGGTATGTAAAATAGTCAAACTTGTAGAAACACAGGATATAGTGGTGGTTTCCAATGGCTTCAGAGAGGAAGGAAATAGGGAATTGTTGTCTAACAGATATGAAGTTTCACTTAATGCAAGATGAGTAAATTCTAGAGATCTACTCTAGAATATAGTGCCTACAATTGACAAGAAGATATGTTCATTTAAAAACTTCCTAAGAAAATTTCATATTAGATGTTCTTAACACACACACTCCCCCAGATGCATACAAAAGGCCACATAGAAACTTTTGGAACTGATAGATTTGTTTATATACTTGAATGGGGTGATGGTAACATGGGTGAATGTATATCTTCAAACTCCTCAAATGTTTTAAACAAGTGCAAGTTTTAAATATACTGTAATAAAGCTAGTATAAGTTGATTTGGCATTTTTTTAAAATATGAAAACATAAAAATATGGTATTTGGATATGTGCTTATTTGTGGTATGGAAGTAAGGGAATGGTGAGTAAAATACAGGATAGATATTACCTCTAGGGGAAGAAGAACTGAGTAAGGAAAACCTGGACAGAACACATGGGTTTCAAAGATCTATTGTGTTCTATTTCTCACATCAGGTTCTGATTATGTGGTGTTATTATTATGGTTATTGACATTTAACATTTGTATTATTGGTTAAAAATATTCCATAATAAAAATTGAGATGAGAAACTGCTGATAGCAAAGGAGTTTACTGTAACAATTTTGTGGAGCAATTTAATTATATGTAGAAAACTTGTAGATAAACATAGTCTTTGAAACAGCATTGAAGTGTGTATAGTTCAGATAAATAATTTCAAATTGAGGCCTATCTGGTCCCCAAGAGAACATTTGGCGATGTTTGGAGACATTTTTATCTTTCACAAAGTGGGGTTGTTATTGGTTTCTAATGTGTAGAGTCCAGGGATTCTACTAAAACCCTGCTATACACAGGACAGTTCTAATTTCTGCTTCTAAATTTTCAATTATCCCATCCAAATTGTCTATAATGCTGAAGTTGAGAAGGCTTACCATGGAGAAACTCACATCTTTGTGTATAAGACATAATTAACAA
This sequence comes from Pedetes capensis, assembly GCA_007922755.1. NCBI lineage: Eukaryota > Metazoa > Chordata > Mammalia > Rodentia > Pedetidae > Pedetes > Pedetes capensis. The sequence continues at coordinate 10,362 of VMDO01006566.1, forward strand.
CATTTATTACAATATTTTTATTGGAAATTTTTAATGTATAATTTAATGGGTTTCGTTCTGACGTGTATTTCATTGTGACATTTCCATATATGTATTTCATTGTACATTGCTCATATAACCTCCCCATTACTCTCTAAAGACCTTCCTTACCCATCTCCATCCCCCCACCAATGATCTCCTTTCTACTTATATGTTTTTGTGGGAATATTTATCTATATATGTGCATCCCAATTTTGATTTAAGTCCAAACATTTTTGTATGGTGATCTATCTTTTTACATTCTCAGCAGTATTACATGAGTGATGTAGTCCATTTGCATTATTGCTATCCTTTGGTATTATTGGTATTGTTATTATTATTTCCCATACTAATAAAGTTGAGCTGTTTACTTTGAGGTTGACATCTCTCCCATTCCTCCCTCCTTATTGGCCATCCTCCTTCTCCCACCTTCTTCCATCATTGCTTCCTTTTGCTAGATCCCTCCCTACTTCTTTCCACTCCTTAAATTGTCCCTTCTATGCTAAGCTTACATGATATTTTTTATTATGTTCCAATTTACATACAGGATTTTTCCTTCCTTTGATTCAGATATTACATATGAGTGAGAACATACTGTATTTCTCTTTTGGGCTTGTGTTCATTCACTTCAGATAATTTTCTCCAATTCCACCCATTTTGCTACGAATGACATTATTTCATTTTTTAAATTGCTGAGTGGTATTCCATTGTGTATATGTACCATAATTTTTTGAATCCATTCTACTCTTGATGAGCACTTTGGTTGATTCCATATCCTTGCTATTGTGAAGAGTGCTGCCTTGAACATGGAGATGCAGGTCTCTGTGCTATGATGACTCATTTCCCTCTGGGTAAATTCCCAATAGTGTTATAGCTGGTTCATAGGGTAGATCTATTTTTAGTTTTCTGAGGTACATCCACATCAATTTCCAGAGTGGTTGAACCAATTTACAACTCTACCAGCAGTGTGAGAGGGTTCCCTTGTCTCTGCAACCTCGCCAACATTTGTTGTTGTTTTATTGCTCTTGGCCATTCTTACTGGAGTAAGGTGGAATCTCAGAGTTGTTTTGATTTGCATTTCCCTAATGGCTAGGGATATTCAGTATATTTTCATGTGTTTTATGGCCTTTTGAGCATCTTAACTTGAGAATTTTCTGTTCAGTTCCTTGGCTCACTTGTGTATTGGGTTATTTGCTTTCTTGGGAATTGATTTCTTGAGTTCTTTATAAATTCTGGAAATTAGTCTTCTGCCTGATGCGTAGGATGTGAAGATTTTTTTCCCATTCAGTGGGGACTTTCTTGAGTCTGTTGATTGTTTCCTTTGCTATACAGAAGCTTTTTAATTTCATGTAATTCAATTTATCTATTCTTGTGATTTCTTGAGCAATTGGAGTCTTATTAAGGAAATGTTTTCCATGCCTATATGTTGGAGCATATTGCCTATCTGTTCTTCTAGTAATTTTAAAGTTTCTGGTTTTATGTTAAGGTCTTTTATCCATTTTGAGTTAACTCTCATGCATATTGAGAGATGCAAGTCTGTTTTCATTTTCCTGCAAGTGGATATCGAAGTTTCCCAGCACTGTTTGTTGAAAAGGCGATCCTTTCTCCAATTTGCCTGCTTTGCTCCTTTGTCAAAGATCAGGTGGCTACAGATGTGTTGGTGTCTCTATGGGTCCTCTATTCTGTCCCAATGGTCTTCAGACCTATTTTTATGCCAGTATCAAGCTGGTTTTACTACTATAGCCCTGTAGTATGGCTTAAAATAAGGAATTGTGATCCCACTTGCACTAGTGTTGCAGCTTAAGAGTGTTTTGGCTATCTTTTGTGTTTCTATGTAAATTTTTGGATTATTTTTTCTATTTCTGTAAAGTCTGTCATTGGAATTTTAATGGTCATTGCATTAAATCTATACATTGTTTTTGGCATTACAGCCATTTTTTTGGCAATATAGCCAATAGTTATTCACCCAATCCATGAGCAGAGGAGGTCCTTAACCCTTCTAGTATCTTCTGGGATTTTTAAATTTATTCTTTTGAAGTTTTCCTTGTAGAGGTCTGCAGAATCTTTGGTTAGATAGATTCCTAAGTATTTAAGTTTTTGGTGGGCTGTGGTGAAATCATTGTAGCTTTAATTTCTTTCTGTTCCTGCTCACAATGTATGTAAAGGAAGGATACTGATTTCTAAGTGTTAATTTTGTATCCTGCTACTTTGCTAAAGGAGTTAGTTAGGTCTAAAAATTTTTCTAGAGGAGATATTGGGGTCCTTTAGGTAAATTATTATATTATCACTAAATAAGGATAACTTGACCTCTTCTTTGCCTCTCTGTATGCCTTTGATTTCTTTCTCTAGTCTAATTGTCCTGGCTGGGACATCAATTACAATGTTAAAGATGATAGGAGAGGGTGGACATCCTTGTCTTGTTCCAGATCTTAAAGGAAATGGTTTAAATTTTCCTCCATTTAATATGAAGTTGGCTATAGGTCTTTCATAAATGCTTTTATGATGTTAAGGTATTTTCCTGTTATGCCTATCTTCTCAAGGGTTTTTATCATGAAAAGGTGTTGCACTTTGTCAACGGCCTTCTCAGCATCAATTGAGGTATCATGTGATTTTTGTTTGTAAGCCCCTGAAATGTTGAAATATGTTAATCAATTTTCATATGTTCAACCAGGCTTGGATCTGTGGAATAAATCCCACTTGGTCATGGTGAACAATCTTCTTAATCTATTGCTGAATTTAATTTGCCAGGATTTTGTTGATAATTTTTGCAATTATATTCATTAGGGAAATTGTTCTATAGTTCTCTCTCTTAGATGTTCCCTTGCCTGGTTTAGGTATCAAGGAGATGGTAGTTTTGTAGAATGAGTTTGGGAGTTCTTCCTCCTCTTCTACTTTTTGGAATAATTTGAGGAAAATTGGTACTAATTCTTCTTTGAAAGTTTTATAGAATTCTGCTGTGAACCCACCAAGTCCTGGGATCTTCTTTATTGGGAGACTTTTTATTATCTTTTCTATTACAGGATATGTAATATGTCTGTTTAGGTTGCTCTTCCCAGCTTAATTTTGGTGAATTGTATGTATTAATAAATTTATCCATTTCTTCTGTATTTTGTATTTTTGAGTATATAATTTCTGAAAGTATTCCTTGATGATTTTCTGAATTCCATTGGATTTCATTGAATTCAGTGGTTTTGATCCCTTTTTATGTCTCAGATTTTCATGATTTTGGCCTTTTTTTTCCCCTTTGATGAGACTGGCTAGGCGAGCATCTATTTTATTAATTTTTTCAATGCACCAGCTCTTAGTCTCATTAATTGTTTGAATTATCTTTCTAGATTCTAATTGAGATATCTCTGCTTTGATCTTGATAATTTCTACCTGAGAGCTCCTTTGGGGATTGATTTGTTGTGGGCATTGTATTGCCTTGAGTTGTGTCACTAGGTCATTTATTTGGCCTACTCCTAACTTATTGAAAAAGGCACAATGCTATGAACTTCCCTCTTAGAACTGCCTTTGCTGTATCCCATATGTTTTGGTAGGATGTGTTTTCATTCTCATTGTATTATAGGAAATTTTCAATGTCTACTTTAATTTCTTCAACAACCCATTGATCATTCATCAGTTTATTATTTAGTCTCCATGAATTTGTAAGATTTCTGGTGGGTATTGTTCTTTTTGCTTTTGAATTCTGATTTTATTCTGTTGTGGTCTAACAAGGTGCAGGGGATTATTTATACTTTTTTGTGTCTATTGGGGCTATTTTTGTGTACTAAAATGTGGTCTATCTTAGAGAAAGTTCCATGTGGTACTGAGAAGAATACGTATTCCTCATAAAATGAATGGAATATTCTGTATATATCTGTGAGTTCCAGTTAGTCTAAGGTCCAAATTAAGCTCATCATTTCTCTGTTGATTTTTTTTTGATACCTGTCTTCTGGTGAAAATAGGGTATTAAAGTCTTCCATAATTATTGTGTCTAGTCCAATGTATTCTTTTATTTCCCATCAAGTTTGTTTTATGAAGCTACATGTACCTCTATTTGGAGAATATGTATTCAATAACATCAATTTCAGGTTGATTTTTCCTTTTCATAATATGTAGAGGCCTTCTTTATCACTTCTAACTAGTTTTGGATTGAAGTTTAATCTATCTGAAATTAGTATTGTGACTCCTGCTTTTTTTGTTATTGTTGTTGTTTTGTTTTTCCCTGTTTGATATATTGTTTCCCAGTCCTTAATTCTCAACCTTTTACAGTCTGTGGGTTAGGTGAGTCTCTTGAATGGCACATATCTAGAGTTTATGCTTTATCATTCAATTGGCCAGTCTTTGTCTCTTAATTGGTGAGTTAACACCATTTACAATAAGAGTAATTATTGAGAAGTGTTTATTGTTATGCATCTAGTCAGTACTTGTTACCGATTTTTGATTCATATTTATCTTATTTTTGTCTTGATTTCCTCTCATGTTAATGTTCATTTTTTTCATCTTTTATGTGGGGTTGTCTTATCTCCCCTGGATGTAGTAGTTGATTGACTATCCTCTGTAATGCTGGCTTGCTGGTTGCGAATCATTTGAACATGGCAATATAATGGAATGCCTTCTACTGTTCATCTATTTTAAAAGATAACTTTGCTGGGTAATGTTTTCTTGGTTGGAAATTGTTCTATTTCAGAATGTGGATGATATGTGTGCAGGCTTTTGTAGCCTTCAATGTGGATATGGAGAAATCTGTGGTTATTTTGATGAGTTTGCCTTTGAAAATCAGTTGGTGTTTTTCCCTAGATGCTTTCAGAACTGCTTCTCTGCTGTCTAAATTAAGCATTCATACAATAATATGTTGTGGGGAGGATATGTTTTGGTCTACTCTGGGTGGGGTTTTGAATGATTCAGTTGTATAAATATCCAATTCTTGCATTAGATTTGGGAAGTTTTCACTCAGTATTTCTTGGAATAAATTTCCTAACTTGAATTCTTAGATTTCACCTTCTCATTTTGTCTGAAAACTCTAGTAGATCAAGCCGATATTGTTTTATCATTTTTTCCATCTTAGCTTTCATGTAGCTGATATCTGGTGTCCCTTCTTCTGAATATGAGATCCTCCATTCAGCCTCATCCAGTCTCAATGCTGAGGATTCTATTGAACTGTTTATTTCATTCAACTGGCCTTGCATTTCAGGGATTGCAGCTTGATTTGCTCTAATAATTTCTACCTCCATGGAGAATATTGATTCCAATGAGATAGTTTCTCCTCCAAGCTCTCAAGGGTGCAGGTAGTGTTAGCTTTGATGTCTCTTGTTGTTGCTGTTAGGTGCCATCGAGTCGTGTCCAACTCATAGTGACCTTTTTAGGGTTTTCAATGGCTGATTGTTTTGGGGTTGTCTTGGGAGTGGGTTGCCATGCCCTTCTACCCCTCCCCCCCTTTTTTTTTGCTGTGCTGGGAATTGAACTCAGGACCTCAGAGACTGCGGAGCAGTGCTCTGCCAACTGAGCTAAATCCAAGCCTTTATGTCTCTTAGCATATTTATAATCAAAATTCTGAATTTTGATGCTGACATCTCTATAAATCAGAATTGCTTGATATTGTCTGCTGAAAGGCTTTGGTCTGTGGAATCTTCTCATCTAGCATTACCTTTCATGTTTTGTGTACTTTTGCTGAGGCTAAGCCATTGCTTGGTCTGGGAGTTAAGTACCACCTCCTCTGAGTGTGAAGAAACTCCTTCTGCCATTCCTTTGAGTTTGGGTGATGATGACTTGCTGATACTTTTCTCTCACTCCTCGGCCTCATAGTTTGCACTCTTAGTGCCAGATGTCTATGTTCTGCTATAGACTCTGTATTCAGCTCTGTCCCTTCAGTTTCTCTCTGTCCCATGTGTTCTCAGGCCCTGGTTTGTCTATAGCCTACACTGTGTGTCTTAAGTTGTCAAGTCTGTGGGACTATTACTCTGAATCACCAGCCATACCTGACTCCAGGTGACCCTTGTTCTGGACCTGTTTTCCTATGTTCAGTGGGCCATCAGCTCATGTCACTTTTCACTATGACCTGAACTCTCCACCCCTCAGTTTTGCTCTCTCCAGTTTTCAGTTCCAATGGGACTGGTGACTAGGGTGGCAGTCATCTCTACTGCCACTGAGGAAGTGGAGTACACTGAGATTGAAAATAATAAAGGGAAGATAAAAATAGAACAAAAGGGAATAAGAAAAAGAAAAAGGGGGCTATAATAGAGCCAGACAACAATCAGAATGAGAGAAAGGAAGAACAGATGTCTCACTTGAATACCCTCATCCCACTTTTGTTTACTATTTAGAGCCCTTTCTCTAGAGATCTCAGGTTCAACTGCCTTTCCTCCAACCAGGGGCAGATAGCCACTCTCTGAGAGGACCCTGCCTCCCTTCCCTTCCATGAGAGTCCTTGTCCAGTGTTCCTTAGTATCTGCTTCCTGCCTGCTACTGCCTATTGGTGGCTCTGCTTATAGATCAATTTTCATCCTTATCTTGTATAAAATTTCCTACACAGTGATGACAGCTTTGAGATTTCTTAGTTCTGCTGCAGGGTAAGGTATTTTCCCTACCCACTGTTACATTGAAAGCCTGCAGGTTAGGGGGAGGGATTTCTGTACAGCATCTCTTGAGTAGGGGGTGATGGCAGAAAGTCCACACTGGTTTTTTTGTCAGGACCAGGTTTCATGATGCTCTCAACAACTTGCTCTCTGGGTTGCTCTGCCTTTGCTGCCTTGGCAGAGAGGCAGCATGTTCCCTGCTGCACTTCCAGAACTTCTGCTTCTGCTGCAGAGCTCGCATGCTGAGGAGATCTCAGTTCACAGAGTGTAGCCCAATCAGCAACAGCAGATGATGAGGAGCCAGATCCCAATGCCAGGCCCTCTGCTCTCTCACGTGTCCCAAACCCCACTCTTCTCACTCGCTGATCCCACGCTGCAGTGGGCTGGATGATATCGAGCCACCCCCAGTAGATCTGAGGCCAGCGCTCCCATATAGGACTCACCCCACCTGTCCTATTGTAAACTGTGTGGCCTGAGGGATGGGGGCTGTGCTGGCTATACCTGCTGCACTTGGAGTCTGGGCATCCTCTGTCCTTTCATGTATCTCAACCCCTGCCTTGCTCCCTCACCAATACCATGCTGCAGGGGGCCGGATGATATTGTGCAACCCACAGTGGGTCTGAGGGCTGCACTCCCATGTGAGACTCGCACCCCACCCCTCTCCTATCATAAACTTCGGGGCCATGACCTCTGCAGCAGGAGGATGGCAGGTGTTCAACTGGCACCACACCTGGTGTTCCAGACTTACTCATCAGTTGCTCTCCATGGGAAATGCTACCTATGTGTTATCAACAGGATGTTGGCGGGTTGCCAGGGCTGCACTTCTTGTGGGATTAGAGCTCCAGACACAGACATGAAAATTTCCCTTGGGCTGTATGTTCTCCGTGCTCTGTGATGCAGGAGATGGAGGATCATCTATGGTGGTTTCTCTAGTTCTTCTCCACTTTTAGATTCTTATCTCGTCAATCTCTGGACTTTCTCCACTTTTTGTGCAATCCACATAGTGCTGGAGGGATTGCTGATAGGTTTCCTGGTGGCCCAGTTCTGTGTAGCTGATAATTTTCTCTTCCTGCTGGAGCAATTTCCACATTTCTGGCGGCACACTCTCCCTGTCCTGTCATGCTGATTCTTTCTCCCCCTTTAAAATTTTTTCTGTAGTTGATGATATTTACCTAATCTGTGGATTTTTAAAACACCTCTAGCTCTTATCTAAATTATTACTCTGACTGATAAATATGAGTTCTAAGGCATCTTTTAAGCTCTCCTACCTCTCTGCATCTCAAGGTGGATGTTATCTGTCTGCCTTCTTAGCCCAGTCTCTGAGGATTATGCATTTAACCTCAATTCTACCTGTAACATTAATTCTTCTGAATTGGATGTAATATTGTGAAATATTATGGTGCTAGGAGCTTACTTGCTAGTGGAAGTATATTGCTAAAGTTTCCAAGGAAAGGAATTTTGCATTTTTAATAATATTAAATTTCAATATTGTCCATTTAAAAAAAATTTTATCAAGAGGTCTGACATCCAATTCTTAAAAACAAAATCCAATTTTATTCAAAAAATAAAAATCACAAATATTTTTAAGGAATTAAAATTTTGAATGTTTACTAATCTAAATGATTTCAGTTTTTCTGTGTGACACATGAATCTCCTTTTAATAAATCCATTTCTATGATTCCTTAATTATCTGTCCCGTTCACTTCTCAGACTGTTTAAGCCATTCATTGCTATTTGGGCTTTTATTAATGAAATATTGGGATGCAAAGTTGGAAACAAAGAAGGAGGCTCAGAAGTTGAAAAATATGGCCTTGGTGACTGAGACAATGCTGGATATCACATGATACAATTTTGTCAGACCAATGACCTCTTCATCACAAATAAATTTTTTTCACCAACATAAAGGGCAACCATCCACATGTAATTCAACAGATGGAATATGCAGGAATGAAGTTGACTAAACTTGTAGAAAGAGATAATAGAAAATCACAATATCAAATGTCAGTACAAGACCAGGTAGATGAGGCCATCAAGTGCTCTTATGTAGGATCAATCTGAAATTGATGAAAAGTAGAACAAATGTACAAGAGCCAAGGTATGACCTTGAGTATATCCCACCTAAGTTCAGAGACTACCTGAAGAACAGGTTTGATGTGTTAGACACTATTGATGGAAGACCAGATGAATTGTGGCATGATGTCAAAGACATCACTCATGAAGAAATTAAAAGGTTATGAAAAGACAGTATAAAAGAAAAGACCAAATTACATGTCAAAAGAGACTCTGAAACTTGCCCTTGAACATTGAGCAGCTAAAGTAAATGAAAGATATGACAAAGTTAAGGTATTAAACAGAAGATTTCAAATGGCAGCTTGAGAAGACAAAATCAAATATTATAATGATATGTGAAAGGAGTTGGAGACAGAAAACCAAAGGGGAAGAATATGCTCTGTTTCTCTCAAGCTTAAGGAATTGAAGAAAAAATTCAAGCCTTGAGTTGCAATAGTGAAGGATTCTATAGGAAATATATTAAACAATGCAGGAAATAGCAAAAGAAGATAGAACGAATATACAGAGTCATTGTACCAGAAAGAATTCATACTTCGAGAATTCTCATGTCAAGAGATCCTATATGATCAGAAACCAATGGTACAGAAGGAAGAAGTGAAAGCTGCCTTGAAGGAATTGGCAGAACACAGGGCTTCAGGAATTGGTGGAATACCAATAGAGATGTTTCAACAAACAGATGCAGTATTGGAAGTGCAAATTTGTTTATGCCAAGAGATTTGGAAAACAGCTACCTGGCCAACTGACTGGAAGAGATCCATATTTGTGCTTATTCCCAAGAAAGGAGATCCAGTCAAGTGTAGAAATTATGGAAGGATATAATTAATATCATACACAAGCAAAATTTTGCTAAAGATCATTAAAAACCAAGTGCAACAGTATATAAACAAGAAACTGCTGGAAAATCAAGCTGGATTCAGAGAAGGGTGTGGAAACAGGGACATCATTGCTGATGTCAGATGGGTATTAGCCAAGGTAGAGTATACCAGAAGGATGTCTTATCTATGTTTTATTGATAATGCAAAGGCATTTGAATGGGGTGGAACATAACAAAATATGGATAACATTGCAAGGAATGAGAATACTGGAACACATAATTGTACTCAGGAGGAATCTGCACATGGACCAGGAGGCAGTTATTCAAACAGAATAAGGAAGCCGTACCTGATTTAAAATCAAGAAATGTGTGTGTTAGGGCTGTATCCTTTCACTGTTCTTCTTCAATCTCTATGCCAAGCAAATAATCCGAGAAGCTGGACCTTATGAATAAGAATGTGGCATCATGATGGGAGGAAGACTCATTAACTACTTGCTTCATGTAGATGACACAACTCTGCCAAAAGTGAAGAAGATTTGAAATATTTATTGATGATTATCAAAGAATGCAGCCTTTAGTGTGGATTGAGACTCAACATCAACACAATCAAATTCCTTACAACTGGGTCAATATGCAACTTTATGGAGAAAAGATTGAGGTTATCCATGATTTTGCTTTACTTGGTTCTACAATCAACACCCATGGAAGCAGCAGTCAAGAAATCAAAAGATATATTGCTTTGGGAAAAACTGTTGCAAAAGACTTCTTTAAAGTATTGAAAAGTAAAGACGTCACATTGAAGACAAGGTGCACCTGACACATGCTATGGTATTTTCAGTCACATCATATGGTTGTGAAAGTTAGACATTGGATAAGAGAAACAAGAGAAAAATTGATTATTTGGAATTATGGTGCTGGAGACAAATCTTGAATATACCATGGACTGCCAAAAGCACCAACAGATCCATCTTAGAAGAAGTGCAAGTAGAGTGCTCTGGGAAGCATGGATGGCTAGACTGTGTCTGAAGCATTTTGGACATGTAGTCAGGAGGGATCTATTCCTGGAGAAGGACATCATGTTTGGGAGAGTGGCAGGTCAATGAAAAAATGGAAGACTAGATGGATTAACACAGTGTCTGCAACAATGGGCTTGCACATAAAAAAGATTGTGTGGCTGTCACAGAATTGAAGAGTGTTTCATTCTTTTGTACATAGGGTTGCTGTGGTCAGACTCCACTTGTGGCAACTAACAATAACACATAGTACCCAAGTCAGTTCACTTCACAACTTTTAGTTTTCATGTTCCTAGATGAAAAGTCTGAAGATTATAAAACTTTTCATTCTCCTAATTATTATTCATATTAATGTAATTATAAACAAAACACTGAATGAATGCAAGGGGAACTTGATGAATTTCATTGTGTGGTGAGGCCATAAAGTGTCTTTAGATTTTGGTTTGGAAAAAAGCACTGGATTTTATAATTTATGCTATAATCATTGATAAGGCTTTTTCCCTTCAAAATCATTTTTGTTTGGTTTCCAAATATACTATGATCATGTTTCATACAATTATCAGGTACCTTATAAGAAGAGAAAAGTCCTCTGTGATCCTTTGTCAGGTTAATCCAGCTCAAGCAATCCATGTTCTCACTCAGGTATCTGCTTCATGAAGACTTTGAGGTGAGGAGCTTGTTTGACCTCCATGTGGTGAGGCAGAGCCCTGAAATGTTAACGGCTTCAAGCTTTAGTGAATTTTCCTCATTCAGATGCACCCCTCAATCACCACTGCTTTGCCCTTCAAATTAGAATATTTTAAAATTTACCTTTCAAAGTGTTTTCCATACTTTGTTTCTGTCCTATCCACTTTTTATTATGTTGGCATCAGTAAAAATTATGGCTGTAAGAAGAGAAATGTGTGTCCAGTACAGAATTTAATGGCATTTTCATATATATTCCCTTTTCAGCAAATGTATGGTGATGGTATACTACCTGGTTTAACAGGCAATTAATACTTTGGATTAATGTTGATTTGGAGGTTAAACTCTTTGAAAAAATGTGAAGTCAAGTGTCTTTCATTAGCTTAGATGTAATTTGACACATTGTTGGGAAATATCTATCTGTACCACCAGCATATTTTAAATATGAGTATAACCTATATTTAAAACATTCTCATCTTATTTAAAAAATTAAAAGGTTTTCTGGTTGAATGTGATTAAATGATCAGTAAATTGATAAATAATCCAAAACTAATAAGGTTAAGAGTAAGTTATAAGAGAAATTCCCTTTTATTTTCTTTCAGTGTTTATAAATGTGGGGAAGTGGTGTCAATCAGCAATCCCAGGGTAGCTAAATCACAATAATTAAGTGTCTCTTAAAGCAATAATTTCAGAAATTTGGGGAACAAAATACAACTGAAAGCAATCTTATGCAATCCTATGGTAGAAAACATCAATTTTCCCCCCAATAGTTTTAATTAGTTAACCATGCTTCACCATCCTAAAAGAAAAAACAGAAAGATTATTCTGTGGAAAATTTGAAACAAAGGGATTCTGACTCTTATAAAACAAGCAAACAGGGTTCAAAGTACCATATTGAATACACGAATTAGCACCACACACAAAGCGGAAAGACTGTCTGCCTTCTTCTATTCTCTTCCCAGTGTTCATAACTCCTGGGACAAAGAGTACAGATTTTTTTTATCTCAGCAGAAGTGAACTGATTAAAGACATAGATTAGTCCTAAAGAAGAATGAGCTCCTTTCCTGTTCACTCTACGTAGAAGACATACTAAGCCATAGAGAGGTCACATTAAAACTCATCTTTAATTATTAATGAATAACAAAAGATCTTCAAATAATTAGGAAATGTTTATAAAATGAATGTGCTTAATAGAATAATAACATTTGGGAACATATAAAATTATGTATCCAAATAGGAAACTACCTTGGGAGGACAACGCAGATGCAGAAGCAAAGAGAAAAAATCTTTATTATTAATATTCCCTTGTTAGTAATTTTAAAAGTAAGAATATGATAATATATAAATTCACAGGGAAATCTTAAGCATAAAGTTAAGGAAATAAAACTCCCAGAAAATAGCACAATAACAGACAGATAGGAAATATTATATAAATGATTAGAGAATTAATCCAATAAGTCTATTGGCCATGTAATAGGAACTTCAAAAAAAGATAAAGAGAGATAAATTTAAAAAGATGTAACATAAAACTATTTCCAAGAGCCAAGTACATGAGTTCCATATTGAAAGAGTCATAAAAGTGTCCAGCAGAATGGACAAAACACAATTTTCACTAAAATTCATTAACATATTTCAAAACACTACCTATGAGGAAAAAGATTCTAAAAAGTTCCATATGTGTAAAAGAAAACAAATTCTATAGGAAGGAAAAGAGAAATTATGGCATCAGACTTACCAATAACATTATGAGACATCCAGATGCAATGAGGCAATGTCTTCAGTTCTAACAGTGATTTCCAATTTAGAATGTTTCCATAGCCTATTATTTAAGAGGAAATGCAGGACAAAGAGCTTTTCAGACATATAATGTTTAAAAAATTTACATTCATATAGTCTCTTTTTTCTCTAGAAACTACTAGATAAGATATCCCATCAAAACAATTTTTTAAATCATGAAATGAGACAACAAGGGATTTAGGAAAGAAACAGTGAAAATTCTCTGCATGTTTGGTGTACTTAAAGTCAAAGAAAACAGTTGTATATTCATAGGGCATGCTTGATAGCATCTAATCTGGTTTGAAGATGGGAAAAAGTGGATTCCAGAAGGATTAACCCTAAGAGAAAATGTAACTCACTTGATGTGTTTGCATGAATTCATACATTCCTACCAGAAATCTTGGAAAATAATTAGTAGTAAGAATATGCAAGATTAAGCAAACATCGGGAAAGATATAAACAAATAGAATTCCAACTGTCACAAAATATCCATGGGATGACTTAATTTTGATGGTTTCTTTGTAGCTCAAGTGACACCTTGGGTCCTTATGTTTTGGTCTGCAAAAGCACCTACATCTCAGACTCTGAAAGTCCCAATTAATATAGAATTTTGCATCTTATAGAGAATTTTCATCTTTATGTTGTCATTGAGTAAACTTCTAAGTTTATGGTAAAAGGGAAAAGTTAATTTTTGTTTGTTTTGGATCTATCATCTTTCTTTCCTGATAAGTGTGCTGGGTGCTCATTGTGTTGAGGAGCAATCTGCCACTTATTTTCCATCCTGTCTTAATTATATAACATTTTATTGTCTTAAGTCCATTTTTTAATACTTTGATAGCTTTTACTCCATCCAGAGTAAAAGGCCCATATATGGAATCTCCTATTCAGTTTTTCTTCCTGGTTCATCTTTTCATTCAGCCTCTAAAATATTTAGTTTCTCAAGACTCCATCGTAGATACTCTTCTCTCCATGTCCATGATACTCTGCCATTTAGATTCTAATGAGTTTTAGTGTATATCTACAACCGCAATTTGTCTTCAAAGCTTCAGATTTATTTATGTTCACCTTGCACACTGTGAAGGAACTTTGGTAGATGTGCAATTGAAGCTGAGTCACTATTTTTCCCTCAAAACTGTTCACCCTCTGATGTTCTTTATTTTAGCAAATGACACCATCCATCCACTTTTATAGCACAGAAGTCTATGTTCTCTAAAACATCCACCTTTTTACTCAGCCTTCACTAAATCTTGTACAGATTGCTAATTGAATATTTCTTAAGTCAGTCCCCATAGTTTTCCATGGCATTAAAATTGAAGCTACAATCTTTCCTATACATTAATGAAATAACTTTTGATCAATCTTCCTACTTTGACTCTGGCCCAATTCCTATCTATTCTCCATATTGTAGCTGGGCTTGTATTAAGATGAGTAAGCACTCATGACATGTCCTAATTACAACACTTCAATCATTTGCCAGTGACTACAGGATGAAAAGTGTTTCATGATTTTTAAATTTTCTTACCCATTTTTCATAATTCTCTCTCTAGTCCACTACCCTGTAATCATGGTCATCTTCTTTCACTGCTTCAAATGCACCACAAGTTTTCCCTGTTGGGTTGTCTCACATCACTTATTCATCAGCCACAGTACTCCTGCCTGCAGCCATACCATTGTGACATCTGATCCCTTCAGATCATTGAAGCTAAGCAGGGTTGGGACTGGTTAGTACTTGGATGGGAGACTGCCTGGGAACACCAGGTGCTGTAGGCTTGGGAGACGGACCCAGCAAGGCACTCCCAAAAATCAATCCGCCATTGAAAATCCTATGAACAGCAGAGAAGCACTGACAATAATGTTTTGTCTGTTGTACGTAGGGTCACTATGAGTCAGACATGGACTTGACATCACGTAACAACAACAAACATAGTGCCCTTCCTTCAGTTTTTAATCAACCTACATACCTGTCAAGTACTCTTTCAGAACTTGATGATATATCACTTTTACTGATCTTCCTGACTGCATCAGATATAAGTCAATTCAGTATTGTAACAATTCCATAGATTAGGTAGTTTAAACAATAGAAATTTATTTCTCATATTTATGGAAACTAAGAAGTCTAAGATCACAATATGGCAAATCTTGTGTATGGTGAGGGCCTCTTGATTCATGGTTTGGAGACAGATGTCTTATAATCTCACATGGTAGAGAAAGAGAAAGGAGGAAAACTCTATCATGCTCCTTTTTATATAATCTCTAAGTTTTCATAGGAATATTACCTCCCTAAAGTTCTTCTTCCCAACACCTTCATGCTGCAAGTTAGGATTTAAACACATGAATTTTGTGAATACATCATCATTCAATACATAGAAGATCTCTTATAATATGCTGAAAAATTTTCCATCATAGCACTGAGTACATATTATAATTGTATCTTTTTTTTTGAGTACTAGGGGGTTAGACCTGGGGTCTTACACATGCTAAGTGAGTGTTCTATCACTGAGTTGAATTCCCAGCCCCATTTTAATTTTCCTTTTGAGATAGGGCCTAAATTACATAGGCTGCCTTTGGACTTGAACTTGAGATCATTTTGCTGGGATTACATGCATGTACCACAAGGCCCAGATTTATTGTATTTTTACTGATTAGTTTTTTTTAAATATCTGGCTTCATATCTAAATGGTAAAGTCCAAGGCAGCATACTTCCTTATTTGCAGACCCTAGCACAGTTCTTGACCTGTCCAATATGTGGAAGTAATTGATCAAACTAAACCAATCTAATTTCTATTACCCAAACTACTTAGATATTTCATGTATACTCTAAATTTTAATACTAGACTTGATAACTTTAAAATAGTTACATTTTATTATGCAATATTGAGAATACTAAATTAAAAATATAGAAAGCTTTTTAAGTATCAGCTAAGGTCAGAGAGTCATGTAACAGGTTTTGTTTTTGTAACATGTGTCTCTAATTCAGTAATTACCATGTATGTTTCTTTAAACAGAAATATTAAAGTGAAACACAAACTTATTGAATAGTATTAGCTCAACTGACATCTTTTAACATATCATGAGTGGGATTTTTACTGGTCCATATCACTTTGTGTTTACTGTCGTCAAAAATTGAATTGAATTTTCTATGAAAGGCATTATTACTTATAAAAATGAGCATCTTACATAATGAGAGTTAAGACAGCTTTTCCCTCATCGGTATTATAGGAGAATACTCTCCCCACAAGAAAGAATTGTATAATACAGTGGTAATTAAAACACATTTTTGTTTGTTTCTGTTCAGGAAAGCTTGAAAGAGAAAACTGTTTTCCATTAAAATTTCTCCCTCCAACTCACCCACTCACCCTATTCCCACTTCCGAGACACATCCTGTGTACCCAGGCAAGTTTAAATTAAACACATCAATCATTGTAAGGCTCAAGAACTTCCTAATACTGTGATAAATGACTCCTGTGACTTAACCTCTTAGGGTTTGTTGTTTGGAGATTTGTTACCCATGTGAGTTTGTATCCTGGACTGAGGCAGTATGATGCAAAGGTGGAACAGGGAGTTAGCTGTTTTACTCAGGATATTTCCAGAGTGGCCTGCATAAGTGCTTGACATTGCCACAGTCAGGATTATTGCTTTGAACTAAGTATCAACAGATCACTGTCCTAACTTAAATATATTTTCTTAGAGGCATAATGTGATAAACATCAGTAACAAGATACAAATGAATCTCAATACTATGATCCATTTAAGAATGCAAATATTTGACAAATTGAAGCCAAAGATAGTACATTTTGATCGTGCATCGAGTAGAACCTCCTGAAGTATGAGATCATGGGTGGATTTCCGAGCTATGACCATCCTGAAATAGCAAAATGAAATGAAATGAAATGAAATAAAATAAAATAAAATTGAAGTCACCAAGAAGCTGAAGAAATAAAAGATTGACTTCAATTAGATGTGAACAGGATCCCAGACAGAAACTCGTTAAGACTGGTCTAGTATAATTTTGTGAATTACTGAAAAAATATCAGGAAATCATGATCTTTTTTTCCAATTGAGGTACACAAATTATCTGTTTATTGACTGAAATCTACATTTACACTTTTAGTGAGCAGACTTTGGACTGAATAAATACAGGATGTCGCTCTTTGAAATCATTACTTGTGAAAAGAGTTTAAAGTGATTTTTTTTAGTATTAGAAGAGATGTAGTAATTATATGTTTTCTGCATTCTGACTAGTTCAGCTTCCATACACAGCTAAACAAAGGATGAAATGAATTCATTTAAATGAATAGCTTGGAATTCATACCCCAATCCCAATGAAGACGTGGAGCATCTGAACATGTCCTTTCTATTTATTCGATTTTAGTGGGGGGAATTAATATATAATTTTCTTTATCACTGTCAGTCATGCTTTGTCTGGAATTAAAAACAAAAGTGTGCTTAAAAGCCACCTAGGAAAATGGTGGGCAGCTCTAATGCAGCTAAAAGGAGAGAACGCCCAGGAAAGGAGCTTGGGATGTGCCTGAAGGTGGTGAATGCAATTGTTTTGTAAACATTTGGAATTTTTCCCAGTTTGGTTAATGAGGTAGCCATTTGCCTGACTGAATGGTCTTTGAAAAACCTTCTGTTCAGTGAAATATATTTCCTTATTGCTGCCAGGAATTCCTATCAGCAAGGATGTTTGGAGACAACAGATGCAGGCTGTGTAGCTAGAAGGCAAGAACTACTTTAATCATCTGAATTGATTTTCTTTTCTTTTCTCATCAATCTTTATAAAAGACAGACATGAGAGAGGACCAAAGACTGGTGGTCTTCACAAGTGTCCATTTTCTATCACACTGTAAACATTTTCCAATCAGCTTTTAGGTAGCATGTAGACTTTTATCAATCATTCTCTTAACCAAGCATATCAGCTGCCAAGCCCCAGAGCCAGCATATTCCACCTGGCCTGGTTCAATATCTTTTCTCTCCTAGACTATAGGCCTGCCTGACTCCAGTAATTTCTCAAAACTGCTTTTAAATCATCAATTTGACCTTTGCTTTAGCCGTAATAGCTGCTTCCTTGACATTGTAGTGGCTTTCCAAATGCTTTACAAATTTAGACCAAGATTCCACTTTAAATCTCTTTATCCAAGTATCCAGTGGTTCTTCTAATCTCCTTCTTATTGGCTTTCAATTATCACAGTCACATTTCTACCTTGCTTCCTGGCCTACTTCTTCTCAAGCTTGCCAAATTCTCTGCCTCCTATCATTTGAAAATCTCATTTCACAGCCTCAAAAATGTTTTCTCTACCCAGATAAAAGTATAATAGTCAGCTACTGAAATAAAACTTCCAAAATTTTAAAATCAATTATCACTTATTGCAACTATGTACACCTAAATATTACTCTAATTATATTTGCATGTATCAGGCATAGATTTCTGTCTATGAACTGATTTGTTCAAGTAGTATAAAAATATTTTTCAATAGTTCTATTTAGCTACTATTTTGCTTTCCGTACTGCCACTTGCTCCCAATTCCATGGTCCTAAACCCTGGAAACAAGGATGGCTACACTGTGTCTTACATATTTTGGACATGTAGTCAGGAGGGACCAATCCCTGGAGAAGGACATCATATTTGAGATAGTGGCAGGCCAATGAAAAAAAGGAAGACCCTCAAGTAGATGGATTCACACAGTGACTGCAACAATGGGCTTAAACATAAAAAAGATCTTGTGCCTGGCACAGAGTTAGAGAGTGTTTTGTTCTGCTGTATATACGGCCACTATGAGCCAGACCTGACTCAATGGCACTTAACAACAGCAAACAAACCCTGGAATGTAGATGCTCCCTCAGAAGGTGGGGTACAAGCAAATCTTCTGTCAGTTAATAGAAAATATGAAAGTTAGGTTCCAAGGAGAGAAGTGAATTATATTAAATGGAGAAATGTAAAATGGTTCAGGCACTTTGGGAAAGAGTTTAGGATTTCCTCAAAATGTTAACTACAAAATTTCACTATAACCCAGAAATTCCACTCCCAGGTATATTCTTCAGAGATATCAAAACACATGTCTACCCGAAAGCCTGCACATGAATGAATGTTTACAGCAACATTATTAACAGTAGCAAAAAAGGTAAAAATAACCCAAATGCTCATCAATTGGTGAACAGATAAAAAAGATATTCATTCATTTAATATAATATTCAGTTATAAAATGAATGACTTATTGATACATGCTATGTATAGATGAACCTTGGAAGGACAAAAAGCCAGACCAAAAAGTCGACAAAGTACATGATATCATGTGTATGTGCTGTGCACAATAGGCAGATTTATTAGAAAATTTAGAAATTAGAAAAATTAGAAAAATTAGATCAATGGTTGTTTATGGCTTGGGAATTAGTGGATACAATGGAAGGTAGGAGTGACTGCTAATGGGTTTGGGAAATGTTTTAAAAATAGATTATAGTAATGGTTCTACAACTGTATGGAATACTTGTATTGTTTACTTTAGTGGGGTGAATTTTACAGTATGTGAATTATACCCCAGTAAGTTACTAAAATGGAAAAAGAGGTTTAAAATATAGAGAATTTAAAAAATAATACTTGAATAAGTGAGGTAAATGGAATCAAAGTACATGTAAGTATGTCCTCTGACTTTTTTCTAAAGGAAAATTGTTGTTGTTGTTGTTAGGTGCTGACTCATAATGACCCTACATACAACAGGCGAAATACTATTGTCAGTGTTTCTCTGCTGTTCATAGAGTTTTCAATGGCTGATTGTTATTTGGGAGTGGGTTTCTGGGTCCATCTCCCAAGCCCATAGCACCAGGTACTCCCAGGCCATCTTCCATCCAAGTACTCAACCAGGCCCCACTCTGCTTAGTTTCTGAGATCGGACGGGATCAGATACCACAGGGCTATGGCTGCAGGCTAAAGTAATATTAGCATAACATAATTAAAGATTGTATAG
This sequence comes from Pedetes capensis, assembly GCA_007922755.1. Taxonomy (NCBI): domain Eukaryota; kingdom Metazoa; phylum Chordata; class Mammalia; order Rodentia; family Pedetidae; genus Pedetes; species Pedetes capensis. The sequence continues at coordinate 30,256 of VMDO01006566.1, forward strand.
TAACAATTTTGTGGCATTTAGTACATTGAAAATGTTATCTAATATCCACCTATACTCACTGCATTCCTCTTATCTTAGCAACTTGGGAGGCTGAGGCATGAGGATTGTGAATTTAGGCAACTTAGTAAGTCACTATCTCAAAATAAAAAATGAAAAGGGGTTAGAGGGTTAGAGTGTGGCTCATTGTAAAGCACTTGCCTAGCATGCATGAGGTCCCGCGTTCAATGCCCCAGGATATATATATATATATATATATATATATATATATAGTCCATGGGCTGGGATTTAGCTCAATTGGTAGAGTGCCACTCTGCAGTCTCTGAGGTCCTGAGTTTGATTCCCAGCACGGCAAAAATGGGAGAAGGATGTGGCAACCCACTCCCAAGGCAATCCTGAAACAATCTGCCATTGATAACCTTGAGGGTCACTATGAGTCAGACATGACTCGGCAGCACCTAACAACAACAACACATACATCCACAGAAGGAAACTGTGTGCTATACAGTTACATCCCATTATTGCCATTTGCTACAACTTAAAGAACATTATGCCAGGACAAAGAAAGAAAAAACATTTCAAGATCTCACTTATAGTTGGAATCTTACAAAAAAAGAATGAATATATGCAGAAAGAAAATAAAGCCGTGGTTACTAGGATTGGAATAAGGGAAGTAAACGAGAATATGTAGGCCCAAAATACCAAGTAGTGAGTACGTGAGATGAATGAGTCTAGAGAGCTAATGTACACCATGAGCAAAACAGTTAATAAAAGTGCAATATTTTATAGATGTTTCTTGGTGACTGGTTTATAGCTGCTCTTGCCACACAGAAGCAGGGCAAGTGGGAAAAGGTTAACTATGTCAGATGAGTGTATGTTAACTTGTTTCACATTAGTAACCGTTTCACTACATGTATATTTTATAATATCACATTGTATACCTTAAATTTACACAATAAAATTTTAAAGTAATGAAAAAGAAAAACAATAAGTGCTCCATCTTAAGATGGAAACGTGATTCATCAGTACCTGTTGCAAATTTATATGGCGTTATTTACAGACCATGTTCCAATTCAGTTGGCCATTTTCATTAGAGATAATCAGGAACTTTTGAATCATGTTGGACTTATATGAGACTATAGGTTTGATATGCATTGAAAAAATGAATGGTATACCATTAGGTTTCTGAATATGAATCCTACCCTCAATACACTACAAAAATTCTGAGGTAGTGGATGAAGAAAAGATTTAAAAATAAGATTGCAGACATTGTACAGAGTACCACGTTTTCCATTTTTAAAAGGCAGAGAATCAATAATTTATGACTGAATGTTTCTGTCTCTCCTTGAGGAATTTATGAGAGAAAAGAAACTTTTTGTCTTAGAATAAGAATTTTAGATCAATGAAGGTTAAAAGTTCAACAGGATAAGGAGTTCAGTGAATCCCTGAAGCACCACACTGACATTCCAAGTCAGAGCTAGTAAAGGTCTTCCTTTCTTGGTGCCACTTTCTAAAGGATGCATTATCAAAATGTCACCTATTTGGAGTAAGCATCTCAGTCTGTAGCCATCTCTGGTTCTCACATGGATCTGTGGAGATTCATAACTGGATCTGCATCCTTTCAGTGTCTTGTTTACCTCAGAGGCGATCAGCCAGGTGCATAATGAGCAGTCAGTGACTGACTCTAATAACAGGCACCTGCTGTTCAAGTTCCTTTCAGTGGCATTTGCCACAATACATATAACACCAAATGCACACAGCAAATTTACCTTGATTTTCCAGGTTAAGCTGATGTCGATCAGGCAGGAGGTGTGGAGGCTTTGGATTTATTTTCTTGCTACTCGCTTTGGCTCCAATAAATATTGTCTCTATATTTTTCTTATATTTAAGAAGAAAATTTTGGAAATATCAAAATCCTAGAGCTTAATAAATTTTAGAAAACATCCAGTGTGTTAATTTTATTTTCCTTCTGATTATTGAATGTTTTCAGTAAGGAAACTCACCATGTCCTGGAAGCAACAAAAATAGCCTCTTCAAAATGCATTTTATAATAATACTTGCAAATACTCATGAAACACTTACTATACATCAGGCACTGGTGTCACACATATATTGACATATGTGTATACCTGCCAACCATTATATCAAATGAGTAAAATTATCATTCTCAGCTTTTAGATGAAGGCATTGATATTTAGATTAAACAACTTTCTCAAATTAAAAAAAGAGAGAATCCTAGGCAGTCTAGGATAGTTTCAGAATCCATTTCATTAACACTATGGTAGACCTCTTTTCAGTGATATCATTTAGCCATTTATAAATACACATGTCCTTAAAGCAGCCATTTACTTGATTTTTTGAGAATCACATAATTACAAAATTCTTGAAAAAAATTTACAATAGCAATCATTATAGGGATCAATGAGATGGAAACTTTGCCTTTTAAAACAACTTACTATTTTTCTTGCTGGAACATTTATGTAGTGTTCTCTCTATGAAATGACTATAGTCATGCTGATGACAATATTATGGATGAATGACTTTCATCTTAATTCTTGAAACAGGATCACTATTAAAATCAATCCCAGAGGATTAGCTCTTCCATAGCAAGTATTATGTTGGATACTAAAAACTATTTTTAAAATTATATCAGATAACTTCAGCCAGTATACATGTCTTATTGAAAGAGAAGTACACACTTGCAAATTCTCAGTAACATGTTATTTACGTTAGCACCCTATATTTTCTAGCTCTGAAGCAGATACACAGACGAGGTCTGCAAGAAGGAGAGAGGGTTTACTCTGTTCAGTATTGTCTCCTTAACTGTGTTTGGATTTCCATCATTATCTTTTCTGAGCCCTTTCATCACTATTTCTTTCCAGCTCTATTTCTATATCTCAATTTTTTCCTTGTAGCTTCCCTCCATCATATAAATATACTCAATTTTAACCCACTTTAAATACTTTCCTTAACTCTCTAATCTATTTCTTGACTCATTCCTTCTTTTTATGTTCATTCAGGAAGAGTATGGTCTAAATTTGCTAGTTCACTTTCTATCCTTTCCATCCTCATCTCACTGAAAATAAGTTAAGGTCACCACTACTTCATTAAGAACCCCCCTGCATTTCTGACTGAATGCTCCTTCCCTCCCTCCCTCCCTCCCTTCCTTCCTTCCTCTTTCAGTACTGGAAGGTTGAAACTAGGGCCTCATGCATGCTAGGCAAGTGTTCTTTCATTCACCTGCCCCCAGCCCCTTATTTTATTTTTTATTTTGAGACAGGATCTCTCTGTGTTGCACAGGCTGCCTCTGGCCTCTAACTCATGATCCTCACATTTCAGCCTTGCAAGTCCCTGGGATTAAAGGTGTGCACCATGGTGCTGCACACTAATTGTTTTCTTATAAACAAATACTATTGGTTCTTTTCAGTCCTGTACTATTTAACTTATCCCAATGTACTTTCAAAATCTTTTATTAGTTTTTAAAAATTCATTTACATAGATATAGATTATGATATTAAGAAGATGAGGTTTCCAAAGGGTGAAATGGTTGATTATAAAGAAGTATAAAAAAGACTCCTTTTTGTGTCTTCAGCTTCATAACTTAATCTTATACTTAAATTTTGCTATGTAGGCATAGTCTCATGCACAATGAGATAAAATAATTCAGTATGTATTGTTTTGAAATGTAAGATAACAGAACAAAGCTATACTTTTACATAAACAAGAGTACTCCTCTATGTTGGTTTTGTGATAAAAGCTGATAGCAAAATAATGATTTTGTCATATTTTGAATTATTTCTTATACTAGTTTTCAATAAATAAGAAGCCTGTTCCCCTTCTCATAGATCTCAGGCTCTAACAAAATATGTCAAAAATGATTTTTTCCAGTTTCAGATGTTTTTCACATAGACTGAATCATCTTTGTAATGATTTTAAAATTTTCATTACATTTATGTATTTTAATATTCAATTAGCCTTTGATTAATGTAATGTAACTTGCAGAAAAGATAGGTTTGAAATGGGAAAAAGTACAATAAAAGGCAAGAAATGTATTATTTATTATGAGGCAAAACATGGTAATTTAACAGGGATCATAATTAGTTCAAAATGTATTTGTCACTGGGAAATAATTTTGACTTTTTCTTTTCTTAGACGAATGATAAACATTTTCTTTGGGATAATTAAGATCCTTGTTATTTATCCTTTGTGATGATGTTCATTATTAACAGCACTGCATTTTCAATACTATTAGACTAAATTACTGTTAAATATTATGAATATTAAATTTCAAGGCAAATTACTGGTGACTCTATTACCGTTTGGAATACATTTATTGTTTCAATGAGTCTTTTCATTTTAGAAAGTTGTTTCAGTGACAGTCAAAAACTGGGTGTGTCGGTCTTTCCATTTGCCTTCCTATCTACCTTTTAGCCCTATATTTCTTTGCTCCACTTGGAACTCAAAAGAAAACAATAAAACAAAGGACCAGAATAACAATTGTTTTGGTGTTTCGATCCTTAGAATAGATTAGCTTTCTATGAGAGCTTCCCAATCCAAAATTGAGAAAGATGACACTTCTGCTCAGCTCATTATATATTAGGTTCATCTTCTGGATACTCTGGAGTTGATTTACCTGAGATGAGTCCTACAGCAGAAGCTTTTATGAAGTGCCCAGCTGTACCAACTTTATATTCTAATAGCTACATATTAAATATCCTCTCTCTCGCTCATTTGCTTGCTCTCTCCCTCAACTTTTTATTTTTCCATTCTATATGCTAAGCCAACTGTAAATACTAAGATGAAATGCCCTTGGACCACAACCTCAACCAATTTGGAACAGGATACTAAGAGATAAATATTCTACTTTCACTCTCTTTCTCCTTCCTTCTCTTTTCTTCCTTTCCTTCCTTCCTTCCTTCCTTCTTCTTTCCTTCCTTCCTTCCTTCCTTCCTTCCTTCCTTCCTTCCTTCCTTCCTCCCACCCTTCCCTTCCTTTTTTCTTTTCTTTTCTTTCTTTCCCTTCTCCTTCCTTCCTTCCTTCCTTCCTTCCTTCCTTCCTTCCTTCCTTCCTTCCTTCCTCTATTTGGCCCAATATTTCAAAGCTGTCTTCTTCATTATCTCCTAGGTGTCTCCAGTAGCACTGAATTTGCCTCATTCATTGTAGTTAGGCTTGAAAACATTGATTTCTTTCTTGTTTCTGTCTTCTCCATTCTCCTGTTATTTTCTACACTCACTTTATAAACTGCTTGTACTTATAAATTTATCTAAAGTCATGCTTCTCAAAGATGTTGAAATATGACAAAAATTATTGTTTTTGGCTTTGCAAATTGTATAAAATATGTAATGAAAAATCTTGGCAATTTCCATTCAGTCTACATGAAATCAGGACATTTGTGAAAGAATGAGATGTAGCAAAAATTAATGAAAGAAAAGGATACATGATTATCCTTCTTACACAGGAGAGGCTGCATGCTTTAGATGTCATAACCTTTAAGTAGTAGCTTAGGCTATGCAGGCACTGCACCTCAGTACTACAGTTTGGAAGTCTTGAAAAGGTGCTGTATTCCGTGGAAGCCATGCCTCTTTAGTGAGTAGACAAAGGTTCCTTTTGAGGAGAAGTCTATTTCACTAATATTTTTTGAGGAACTTGAAATTGATAAAATTGTAACTCAATCCTTATAAAAGCATGGATTAGAGAGTGGCAGATGAGTTATTGCTGCTACAGATAGAGAGCAATTGTCTACCAGAAGGCAATAAATAAATACTTACATGTAAATTGTATCACTATAAAGTCTATTTTTTTGTGCAAATTACAATCTATTTCAGAGATGAAATAATTTATTCCTTCTAAATAGGTGAGGTGAAATTAAAATAATGCAATTGAAATGTACTGTAATTATTTAAAAATATATACATTAGTTCTAGAAGGATCCATCCATATAAACTTACCATAACATTTTACTACCTGAATTCTCTGGATAAATTAAAAAATATAATCTGATACATTTTATAGAAATTGTTTTTAAAATTCACTATAATTTATTTTTATTATGTGAATGTTCTGTCTCAATGGGCTGGACCTAAGAATTCTTGCAAGCAGTTTCTCATTTTGTTTGCTGTCCTCTTTTGTGATGCATATGATGCAGAAATGGTCCAAATACCATGTATTGGACCATTTATCAAATACCATGTATTGGACCATATACCATGGACAACACCAGGAGGTGGGCTCCTTTACCTGCCACAAAATGACATTCCAGGTCAATTTAATAATACAATATCATAGTGAGAGTATGATGATAATCTAGCTTGGCCAAGGTTCTCCCCATCAGGATGGCAAATGCTATTTCACTATATTTTTTTCAGTATATCTTCTGTAAAAGCTCATATTTCTCAACATACATATGAAGTTTTAAACAGTAAACTTCAACTGCATACTTTATACCACATCTAAAATAAACTGTTTTTAACCTCAACCTATACCCATCAAGAAGGCCTTTCTTTCCGTCTGCCTCTGTCAAGGGTCCCTTAGAATCATAGGGAAGGCATATTTATAGCCTAATGAATATATATCTATAAATATGTGATGAAAGCAGTTTTTCCTTGATGTACAGCAATTCAAGTCACACATTCTCAAAGTTTAATATTTAATTCTTGAAGAGCCTGTTAATCCTTTACTGCTTTGCACAAACATAGGAAGCTTTTAATACATTTTCAATGAACACTTTTTGTGGATACTAAATATTTTTCTAGATAATGCAATGATCTGTTTTACTCTATGTTCCCAGTACTCTTTTATGCTGGCCTTTTTAATCCTTTCCAATTTTTTTTCTACCTTTTACTCCTTTACCTGAAACTTTTCCTTCCCTCATGATCACATTGCAATTCTCAGAAGGATAAAAATCTGAATAATTAATGTGAGAATTGTTACCTATCAACATGAAGATGTGCCTGCCCTACAAAATACAATTCCATTTTTAAGCATATACTCCAGAAGAACTGTATGTGTCCTAGGTAAGGTATACAAGGATACTCATCATTGCTGTTAAATAAATCCTACAAATGACTCAAAACCCATTGAAAGGAAATTGGAATCTTATACAGGAAAGAAAACAAATTGCTTACAGCTTATATAAACACAGAAGTGGCTCTCAGCAGCCTAATGTTGAATGAAAAATGCAAGAAACATGTAGAATGACTATGCTGCTATTACAGCATGAAAGACTAGATGATATATTACTCAGTGATATGGTTATCTGTGGAAAATTAAAAATAAAGGCAATGAAAAACTCATAATCAAAGCTTGGGGTTCCTGAGGAGGTAAACATAGGGATTCTTTTTCAAATGGGTTATGGATGTTATTTATTTTCTATTATTTTTAAATATATCACATTTCTTGTGAATTTTTATGAAACATTGATATATAACAAAAACAAAAAGAATGGAATTAAATTTTGTTTAAACACAAATTGAATAAAATAAAACATTTTGAGGTTAACAATATTTTGGCAAGATTAATGACCTTAAAGAAAAGGAAAAATAATGAAGAGGAATAATGGGGAAAGGGTGTAGGTGAAAGGGTGTAACTTTTAATTATTCAACCTGCTTTGAAGATGTAAATGGTGCTTTGTATCCCATCTGGTTTGATAGGACATAGATTATTCCATGTAATCCAAGTTTTTTATCTTTTGTCCTTGGATAAAATAGACAAATTGAGCTTCACTTTTGGTTTATTTATTCCATTCAGAAATTCTGAATCAGGAGTTTAAAGTTGCTGTCTGACAAGAAAAAGTCAACATCTGTTGAGTTGATTTATTATTTATGTATTAGATTTTATGGCACCTTTCCTCTGAAGAGCTCAGAGCATTCTACACATAATTCTTACACTTTTCAAATACTTTCACAAGAAACACCTATAAACCAACTCAACATGAAAAGTGACAAGACAAGGAACTGAATGAGAAAAAATGGGAAAGAAGAGGACCCCAGGGCAAATGATCAGAGCCCGGAAAAGGCGATGTGCCTAATAACTGAGTGTGCACTTTCCAGGGCCACTGAAGGTACTCTGCCTAAGCCTTCTCCCTGCACATATCCAGCCAATATAGCCTACCTCGCCTCCAGATGCATCTTTCTTTGTGGCTACCTCTTCTGCATTGTGAGCTACTCATATCCTGCTGATTAGGACAACCAACACATTTAATGTGGCAGTGAGATCTCAGGATTACCAAGTGGTCCTTACCTTATACTCCTACAGATAATGGAATTTCCTAGAAGGTATATTTGTGCTGGACAGGAAAGTAAAAGTTCTTAAGAATTGTTGTATACTACTTCACCTATGACATGTAATTAAATGACAAAGTAACTTTAGTTATTTTTAACAAGGTAAGATTAAATGTATTTATTGGAAGACTTTAAGACAATTTAGAGATTGTCAAATTGCAAACAAATTGCAAATAAAAATTGCATGCTTAATATTTCATTTACAGATGGAGTCATTGTTCAAAGATTTTGAATTCTAAGAAAGTTGTTCTCATAAAGTATAGCATACAATAGTGGTTACCAGAAGCTGAAGAGGGAGAGGAGTAATGAATAGTGAGACATTGGTCAACAAGCACAAAGTTAAAATTAGATAAGAAGAATAAATTCTGGTGTATTTTGTGTTCTTTTGCATAGTAGTATGAATGACGTTAATAATGTGTATATTTTAAATTAGAAGAGAAATAAAAAAGAAATGATAAATACTTAAGGCAATATGCTAATTACTCTGATTTGTTCATTACAAAATGTATACATGTATGAAACATCATCTCCTACACCCCAGAAGTCTGTACATTGTCATATCAATCATAAATTTAAAAAATGAAATTAAAATATGTTCAAATTATATCACAACAACATTTAATCTGTGATGCTTTTGAATTGTGGTGCTGGAGACGTCTATTGAATATACCATGGACTGCCAAAAGAACCAACAGATCTGTCCTAGAAGAAGTACAACCAGAGTGCTCCTTGGAAGCAAAAATGGCCAAACTGCATCTTACATATTTCGGACATGTAGTCAGGAGAGATCAATCCCTGGAGAAAGACATCATGTTTGGGAGAGTGGTAGGTCAACGCAAAAGAGGAAAACCCTCCACCAGATGGATTGACACAGTGTCTGCAACAATGGGCTTAACATAAATAAGATCATTTGCCTGGCACAGAATCGGGAAGTGTTTCGATCTGCTGTACATAGGGTTGCTATGAGTCGAACTCGACTCAACGGCACCTAACAACAACAACAACAATGCAGCCACAGAAAAGCATTAACATCAGGCCACAGGCAAAAGGGCCAGAGAAAATGAAATGGCAGACATTTACTAAATCATCTCTTTACATCTCTCCCTCTGCTTAACATAAATAAGATCATTTGCCTGGCACAGAATCGGCAAGTGTTTCAATCTGCTGTACACAGGGTCGCTATGAGTTGGACTCGACTCGACGGCACCTAACAAACAACAAAAAACAACACAATCTGTTACTTTATGTATTGTTTAAATACTTGGTGTTTTTCAATATTTTTAACATAAAAAAGATAATTAGAGTGTTGCTGGTAAAATATCCTCTAGAATTCTCTCTTTAAGGGAAGCTGAGGCAAAGAAATGTAACTCTTTTGACTTTATTCAAGAATGCACAATCTGAAATACTGTATGTTTTTAAAAGGAAAAAATACATTAAAAAACTAGAAACTTGGTGAGATAGTAAGCATAGAAATTTAAATGTCATGATAAGATTTCATAATTCTATCTATACTAAACTCCATATTCCTGACATGTGTTAACTCTGTATTTATTTTTCTAATAGCAAGCAGAATCACAAAATATAGGAAGATAGTAAGCAAAAAACAAGAAAAAAAGGGATGCTTTTTTTTTTTTTTCGAGGTGTTAGGAGTTGAACCCAGGGCCTCATGCTTGCATGCTTTGCAACTGCTGGGCCCCTGAGCTGCACCCTCAGCCTTTTTTTTTTTTTTTTTTTTTTTTTTTTTTTTTTTTTTTTTTTTTTTACTTTTTGAGATAGGGTCTCACTAAATTACGCAGACTGCCTCTGGTCTTGAACTTGTAATTCTCCTGCCTCCACCTCCCGAGTCACTGGGATTACAGGTGTGTGAAACCACGCCTGGCTGGGGTGATGCTGTATTTTACAAATAAAAGTTAGATTTTATATTCTTTACTTTTTAAACTGTAAATGATGCTTAGAGGGATCCTAGATCCTTCAATATTCATCAATCCCTTCCATGGAAATTAATTGCTGGATTCAGAAAGGGAAAGAATGACAAAGAACTACAAAGTAGAAAAGCCAACATTTTCCCAAGGATGATGAAAGAAAAAATGAGGGTTGGGCTTTGCTTTTTTATTAAGTGAAAAAAATATATATCTATTCTGGCCTCCACATGACAACAGAGAAACAAGAGACCTCTGGGGTTAGATTCCTATCATTATTTCTGATGCAAATATGTTTCCATAAAGCCAATACATGAATTATTTGTCCCCAATATATTATGTCTCTGTTATTTTGTTTGCATTGAGATGTGTATCAAAGCACCAACTAAAAAAAAAACAGCTGTTAAGTGTGCTTCTGAAGTAGAGTATCCATCTTCTCTCATGACCTCTTTAAACTAAATATGTGAAAATGGGATCTTGGAATACTTATTGTTTCCAAACATCCTTGAGGAAACATTTGGGTTCCAATACTTTCTTTGCTTAGAGGAACATATACTTGAAACAGCTGTCTTGAAACATTTCATAACATGGATCAGTTTTTTTTTTTTAAATGAAGAGTTCCTCATACTAATTCTGTATTTCTTAATATAGTTCCTTAACACTACAGAGGACCTGGCTTTTCATGCAGCTTGTTTAAATCATTTTGTGGTACTTCAGCCCCTCTGTTTGTTTAAAAGCTATCATAATATCCTCTTCCTGAATCTTGAATTGTTAATGAAACCACCTATAATTTCCTTAGACTTCTTTGGAAGACACATTATTCTTCACAACACCTAACAACTCTTTTTTTAGACATTTCTTAGTGTCTAGGGGCTCTCTTCAAAGGGGTCAATGCAATGAGAGAGGTGAAAAATATGTGAAAAACACAAACTTGGAGCTCAGCTCCAATGAAGCAAACAAGTATTAGGATTTGAAACAAAAATTTCCTTGGAACAGGTTGGATCAGGAGATCATGAATACCTGGAAGAAGAGCTGACAATGTGCTTGAGTGGGTACATCACAATTTGTGAGCATGAGAATGAAACAGTGTAGGCAGTGCTTTGAGTGCTGTGTATGAGTGTGTCTGACTAACGCAGACAGTGCTGGCCAACTTGACAAGGATATGCAACAAGGTGGTGACATTTGGAATGAAAAGAAAGGGATAAATATGGCAGATATTTCAAAAGACATTGCAATGACAATTAGAGGTTAATATAAGATATGAGAGATGAATCTTTAAGAGTTTTACCTAAGATGTTAGGAAAATGAGCCATGACAGAGAAATTTAGAAAGATGATGGCTTTGATTTTACAAAATGTTGATTTTCAACTTATGTATGCTGAGTTTGAGAAAAGAAAATTTCCAGAAGAAAATACAAAATTTATTGGGGAGAAGAAAATGACAAGAAAAATTTGGGAATTTACCTTGTAATCTGTAAATAAAAACTCTTAAGAAGAAAGGACCAACTGGATTTTGGAAAAATACGTAAAATTAGGTTTCTGAGAAGTAACAATATATCAAATGGAATCAACCTAAGTGAATATAATTTGGAGACATAGAACTAACTATTGCACATTTTTTCCTGGTTACAAAAGTAAGTCATGTCATTGGAGAAAATTGTTTACAGTGAGAAATATATGAACAAAGAAAAAATCAGCCTTAATATCAATACCACAGCAAAACTATTAAAATTTTAATAAATTTATGTCAGATTTTGTATGTAGAGTTGATTCTCTATTTTATATTAAAAATTATTTTTTTCAGCTTTATATAAATTTTGTTGTGCTATTAAAAAACTTACACATCATATACTAAATCACTACCTGCACAGAATTCAGTAAACAAGAGTAGTTAAATGTTCTGCTATGGATTCAAATGTGTTTGTTTAAATTTCAGAATCTGTGTAAGCTCATTGCATGATGAGGCTTGATGAAACATATTACATATAGTAGCAGTATCTGTTGCTTCTTTCTCAGTAAAAACCACATTTTCCACCTTGATATTGGGAAATACCCCCATAAGTCTGTCAGTTTGCCATACTGTGGGGGCTTGCATGTTGCAATAAGGCTGAGAGCTCTGCTATGGTACCTCAGATATGAGCAAGGTTACCCATGGAGGACAGGTTTTCAGCTGAGTTTCCAGACTAAGACAGACTAGGGAGTAGGACCTGGCAAACAACTCCTGAAACAACTAGCCATTGAAAACCCTATGAATAGCAAAGAAGCACTGTCAGATGTAGTGCGGGAAATGAGCCCTCCAGGTTGGAAGGCACTCAAAAGATTACTGGGGAAGAGTTGCCTCCTCAAAGTAGAGTCTATGGTGATGATAGAAATGGAGTAAAACCCCAGGGAACTCCATTTGCTGATGTGGCATAACCCAAAATGAGGAGAAACAACCATAAACATCCATTAGTAAGTGGAACATGGAATGTATGTAGTATTAATCTAGGAAGACTAGAAATTGTTAAAAGAGAAATGGATGGCATAAACATTGACATTCTAGGCATCAGTGAGCTAAAATGGACCGGCATAGGCCATTTTGAATCAGACAATCATATGGTCTACTATGCTGGGAATGACAAACTAAAGAGAAATGGGGTTGCATTCATCATCAAAAGAGACATTTCAAGATCCGTCATGAAATACAATGTTGTCAGTGATAGAATAATATCCATACACCTACAAGGAAGGCCAGTTAATATGACTATTATTCAAATTTATGCACCCCCCACTAGGTCCACAAATGAAGAAAGGGAAGACTTCTATCAACTTCTGCAATCTGAAATAGATAAAACATACAATCAAGACATATGGATAATCACTGGTGACTGGAATGCAAAGGTTGGAAACAAAGAAGAAGGCTCAGTAGTTGGAGAATATAGTCTTGGTGAGAGAAACCAAGCTGGAGATCGCATGATGGGCTTTTGTCAGACCAATGACCTTTTCATTGCAAATACATTTTTCAACATCATAAACGGAGACTATACACATGGACTTCACCAGATGGAACATACAGGAATCAAATTGACTACATATGTGCAAAGAGATGAGGGAAAAGCTCCATACAAAATGTCAAAACAAGACCAGGTGCTGACTGTGGATCAGACCATCAACTTCTCACATGCAAGTTCAAACTGAAGCTGAAGAAAATTAGAACAAGTGTATGAGAGCCACAGTATGACCTTGAGTATATTCCACCTGAGTTCAGAGACCACCTCAAAAATAGGTTTAATGCATTAGACACAAATGATAGGAGACGAGAAGAGTTGTGGCATGACATAAAAGATATCATTCAAAAAGGAAGCAAAACGTTCTTAAAAAGACAAGGAAAAAAGAAAAGACCGAATTACATGTCAAAAGAGACAGTAGAACTTGCCCTTGAAAGTCGAGCAGCTGAAGTAAAAGGAAGATATGATGAAGTTAAGGAACTAAACAAAAGATTTCAGAACGCAGCTCAAAAAGACAAAAACAAATATTTTAATGATATGTGCAAGGAGCTGGAGGCAGAAAACCAAAAGGGAAGAACATTCTCTGTGTTTCTCAAGCTTAAGGAAGTGAAGAAAAAATTCAAGCCTCAAATGGCAGTAGGGAAAGATTCTACAGGGAAAATATTAAATGATGCAGGAAACATCAAAAGAAGATGGAAAGAATACACAGAGTCATTATGCAAGAAAGAATTGGTAGATGACCAACCACTCCAAGAGGTTGCATGGGAAGAGGAACCAATGCTGTTGAAGGAAAATGTGGAAGCTACCTTGAAAGAATTGGTGAAACACAAGGCTCCAGGAATGGATGGGATACCAATAGAGATGTTTCAACAAACAGATGCAGCACTGGAGGTGTTAACATGTTTGTACCAACAGATTAGCTCTGTGATCTAAACAAGTTGCCTATTCTCCCTGAGCAGTACCTATGAAAGCAAATGGTATCATTATTTCCACAGAATGGCTGATTGCCAGCTACTAAACTCTGATATCCTTCATACCTAAACCAAGTTGCACTGAACTTTGGAATCTAACATAATATTTAGTATCATACTGCATATTCAGTAAAATACAATCTCTGTTATTTTAATACAAAGAAAAAATGTGGAAATTTAAGCAAAATCATTACAGTCACTTAACCAAGATATAAGATGAGGCTCAAATTGAAAACATATGTTTAGGATAAATTTTTAATAAATTAATAAATATTACAGTTACTTTAAAAATTCCCAAATTTTGAGGGTTCTTTCTACTTCATGTGAAGCAAAACTAAGGACTTGAGTGAAGACAGGAAATAAGCATAAAGACAGCAAAATATTTGCTTAATGCATTTAAATTCCATTATTTTACAAAGTACATACATTTGTCTCTGAGTCTTACATGAGAACTACTATAAATAACAAAGCTTCACATCAGACACAATAATATGTTTTAAGCTTTACTGCTGTAGAGGAAAAGATGATAGATGCACCTTTCAATACAATATGCATTTTAAACCTAACACAATACACCAACCAGGGAAAAGCAGCAAGAACCTTTTTAGAAGGATCTGAAATGTTAGAAACAAATTTTTATGGGCATAAGAACAATAGCATAGCAGACAATGGCTCATCTTGTGATATTTTCACAGCAACTCATCATAATTATAGATGTAATAGTTGCGTGGTCAATTAATTCCATAAATTATTGGCAGAAGTGCCAAAAAACATTCAACTATCCCTCCTTCAAGTGCCCTGAGGTAGCAAAATGTTTTATATTTTCCATCTATCATTTTGATAGACAGTCACAAATTTTGTTTTAAACTAAAACATTTCATAGTTCCTATGATTTTATTAGACACACACATTCTCTCTCTCTCCCTCTCTCTCTCTCTGTCTCTCTCTGTCACACACACACACACACACACACACACACACACACTCTACCCCACCTTCCAAAAAATAAACACGAAAGAATCAATCTTCCAGAATTATTTTTTGACTATAATAAAAAACTATAATAGCTAAAAACTGATGTTTACTCCTTGAGGCCTGCTAGATTTAGAGTATTATAGATTTTTGAGAATTCTTTGGTTTCCCCTTCTTTGCACTAGTAACATATCTTCACCATAACATCCTGCAGGCAAGTTTTCCCAGTTTAGGAAGGATCTGGGATGGGTTATTTCTGAGAAAACATACCCACCCAAGGGAGGGCCAGAGGTAAGCAGTAGATAGTAGATCCATGATGGGCCCAATTTTCTGAGCAGTGTAGGACAGAATACAAGTTAAAAGTGGGGTATAAGCACTTATGCCCAAACAAGAGGCAACATTCTATTGTAGACGATGAGAGGGTAGGGCACTGAACCAGAAACTGGACTGAAGTAGCGATGCCTGTGAACGGTACATCCACAACCATTTTTGATGAAAAAATCTGGGAATTGGAAAGGGTTATTATAATTGTATTGAAGTCAAGTCAGTTATAGATTTCTTCCATTTGGGTTATTTCCCAATTGTTGTCATTATTAGGTGCCGTCGAGTTGAGTCCAACTCATGATTGGAGGAAGACTCATTAACAAGCTGCATTATGCAGATGACACAACTCTACTTGCTGAAAGTGAAGAAGATTTGATGCATTTCCTGATGAATATCAAAGAACACATCCTTCAGTATGATTTGTGACTCAACATCAACAAAACAAAAATCCTTATAACTGGGTCAGTAAGCAACTTCATGATAAATGGAGAAAAGGTTGAGGTGCCCAAGATTTTGCTTAACTCAGTTCTATAATCAAGACCCACCAAAGCAGTAGTCAAGAAATCAAAAGATTCATTGCATTGGGAAAAACTGTTGCAGAAGACCTCTTTAAAGTGTTGGGAAATAAAGATGTCACATTGAAGATGAAGGTGTGCCCAACTCATGCCATGGTATTTTCTGTCACATCATACGGCTGTGAAAGCTGGACATTTAATAAGAGAGACAGGAGAAGAATTAATGCTTTTGAATTTAGTGCTGGAGATGAATATTAACTATACCATGGACTGCCAAAATAACTAACAGATCTGTCCTAGAAGAAGTGCAACCATAGTGCCCCTTGGAAGCAAGAATGGCTAGTTTGCATCTCATGTATTTTGAACTTGTCAGGAGATACCAATCCCAGGAGAAGGACATCATGTTTGGGAGAGTGACATGTCGAGAAAAAAAGGAAAACCCTCAACTAGATGGATCGGCACCATGTCTGCAACAAAGGGCTTAAACATAAAAAAGATGATGTGCCTGCCACTTCTACAGTATGTAAGTTAAATCATGCCTATTGGGTTTTTATGTAGATGGTCTCTTCTGATTATTATTGAATAGTTCTGATCAAATTGCTTTTGGCGTTTTTTTGTTTTTCTCCTAAATTTACAAACACTGATTCAGACAAAGAAAGTTTGGATGAAAGCTTAGATGACTAAACACACAGTACTAAATTTATCAGTTGTTTGTTGAGTCACTAATTTCTGAGCATGATATATACTGCTTTTGATTATTATCTTGAATTTTATTTTATTTTATTTTTGCCTAAAGCTAGTTATTTTCTTTTAAAGTGAATCATTGATTTACTCCCCTTCCAGCTGTATCACAGACTCACAACCACCTGCAGTGATATGTTTGTTGTGACTACAGAATCAGTCAGGAAAAGAAAGCTATTTTGAACTGTACATGCAGTAACTTCTTTTTTCCAATCAAAGAAATACTCTAGACTTCCTCCGCTGGAAAGCAAACAAAAGCAATAGTTCCTAAAAATATTTATAAAATTGGGTGTAGAAACGAAACCTGTTGGTGTCCATTGTTGTTGTTGTTGTTAGGTGCCTTCGAGTCGGTATCCGACTTATAGTGACCCTCTGCACAACAGGGGAAGCACTGTAGTTAGTGCTTCTCTGCTGTTCATAGGGATTTAAATGGCAGATTGATTTTTGGGAGGGGGTTGCCGGGTTCTTCTCCCAAGCCTACAGCATCTGGTGTTCCCAGGCGGTGTGCCATTTAGGTATTAACCAGGCCCAACCCTGCTTAGCTTCCGAGATCTGATGGGATCAAATGCCACAGGGCTACGGCTGCAGGCATTGGTGTCCATATAAACTTTTTAAATTTAAATGCATTTTTGTTTGTAGAAACGAAAAAAAAATCAGCTTTCCAAAACACCTCAGGTTCTGTCTGAGCTTTCATGAGAATGTTTTGACACATTAATATGCTTTTATATTATTAAAGGATAAGTGAATGACTCTTCATTTCCACTTACCCAATAAAAAACCAAGTAAGACACATCAATTTCATTAAGGTGAGTTCAACAAATACTCTCTTTTTTTTGTTCTTATAATACAAAAGTAGCTATGTTAGATGTTGTGAAGAACATAAAAACAAGTCAGATATGGTGTCACATAACTATAATCCCAGTGGCTCAAGAGGCTGAGGAGGAGGATCATGAGTTTGAGGTCAGAAGCAGACTTTGTAACACAGGGAGACCTTACCTCAAAATAAAAAATAAAAAAGAGGGTGGGGTGTAGCTCAGTTGTAGAGCATTTACTTAGCATGTGCAAGACTATAGTTCAATCCACCAGTAATAACAAAAAGAAAACAATTAAATACAGAAAGGAAACATGATTTCTACCTTCAAGGGCATGTATGTTCACATTAACTCAATATTTCTTTTTAATCTTCCAGGGCCCTTTTATATCACATCCTTTTGCAATTTGCATCAGATTATTTCAGGGATTATGGTAGAGTCATCAAACACCACTTCTTTTGTGTATCTATAAATGAGGCTACCATGTATTAACCATTTGAAACCCTTCTTCTAACTTCTCTGTACAAAGTGTTCTTGTTTCTACATGTAGTCCAGAAAGAAATGAAATGCTATTACCATTATAATAGGAAAAAAAGAATATTAGTTACCAAAGCACTTTCTAGCAGCATCATAACTTAGTGGCAGATGTGGGAATGTACTTGAGCCAATGAGGCAGGCCAGCAGGAGAAGCAGAGTACTCAGACAGAACTTACGACATCACCTTCTCTAAGGTGAACAATGAGTGTTAGGAATTTTTATAATTTTCAGCAAATATTAGGAAGATGTCATAATTAAAACATTGCAAAATGAAAATGATGTAACAAGTAGAATTATTTTGTTGTTTCTTTGCTAATAAGCTAGTTTCTCTGCCTGCTCTAATTTTTTTCCCATATGAAAGGAGCTAAGGGAAGAAAAATTCAGTGTAGATAACATTTTAGTGGGAGAGGAAGTAAAATAAAGATCTGCTTTTTCTGGCCCCACAGATTCAGGGAGACAACAGTGAACAGGGAAACAAGAAACATCTAGATGCGCTATATGGGTCCTAAATTCATCCCTTTAAAATGAAATCATGGAAAGGAGAGTATTTCAGATGACTGAGGCTCACTGAAGCTGGAAAGACTTTGGCTCCTCTTCCTTCTTGTAACTCTCATAGGGATAAGTGGTAGTATACAGAGCTCTGGAATTCACCCATGGTAGCCCTGTGGGGAGCAGAGTGAAATCATTTGATAGAGAGGGCCTCTATTAGCATGCTTGAGTTACCCCTGGTTCTCTTCTGTTGTGAGATACTCAGTTTCTTCCTTTTTCTCTATGAGGGTGAATTCTACAGGTGAAGGTTTGTGGACATGCCATAGATGTCCTACAGCAAAAGTTGTGTGTGAGAGAGACTAAGACTAGGAACATAGGGGGACAAGAAAGACAATCAGAATACATATGTAAAGCCAGTAATACTCCAAAGCTGGCATCCAGTCAGACAGAAAGTCTCATTAAGCTCCAATCCAGTAAATGGAGGCAAAAGCCACAAGTAATTCCAGGAAAAGCATGAGCAGCAGGAACCACACATTATGCAAGCATAGAGACCTGAACTATAATACCTTAGAACTCCCAACCAGCTAGGCACAAGAGTCAGCAGAAAGCAAGGGGGTCCCTTAAAAATCATCTTCAATAAACCTGGATGTCTTCTTGTAGTGGAGTAAATATTAAGTGGCATATTATTTAGATAGATAAAAGGCAAAGTTATAAGGTAAATATTTTACTATGAAGGACAAGTTTTCTATTTATGTTTACCCCACTATTCAGTAGGAGAGAGCTGCTCAGAAAGAAAGATCGATTATAGATAAAAGAAGATATACTTTCTGTGCACATTTAAGAGCAGTGTAAATAAATTTGTGACTCCATTAGAATTACATTATAGCTTTTTGTCATCAATTCTGTAGATATCAATGGGATATGAATGACTTGAGGGCACAAGGATATCTTATTCTTCTTTATTATTTACTGTGACTAGTATAATGCTTGGTATAGGAAATGATAAAACAATGTTTGTGAAATTGAAATCAATTTATTGCCAGTAAGAGCATTTGCTTTGAAACCAAGGTCCCCTTGTGCTTGGGCTGAATAACCATAGGCTAGAATTCTGGCATTTTACTATGAGTTATGAATCTTGAAAGATTGGCTCAAAGACAATCTAAACAGAGGTATTATCATGAGGAAAGACATAAAAATAGGAAATAGAATATGTTTGCAAAATAGTAAGTTGTACAGTTTGACTGATTCATGTTGATCATTATTAGCATTAAATTTCACCATCAATATTATAGTTGAAAATTTACTAAGCAATTTCACCATATGTATGCTCCTGGACTTTGGAGTTTACATCATTTCTTTAATGAAAACTCCTATGTGAGTAGTTAAAACTTTTATATAAATCAGATTTCAATTAAACAAGGAAAGTTAAGTAGAGGAAGGAGATCAGCAGGACAAGGGAGGAGGGACGTAAGAAAGTAATGGGTGGTGAACATGAGCAATTTACAATGACATGCATGTGTAGAAATGGCACAATGAAACTCATTAATTAGTATAATAACTAAAAAATACTAATAAAAGAGAATTATTCACTATGATATGTGGCTGGCTAACAAGGGATGGAGGGAATTAAAGAGTTTAAGAATAGTAGAAATAGAATGCTCTATCCTCTGTTTGATGCCCTTGACATAAGAAAGAGACAAATCTGGATGAAGCTGCTCTTAACACAACTGATATCCAGTCCTTGTTGGAAAGGCTACAGCCATGTCTCAATTAGATAATGGAGAAATTGGCTGAGGTCATTCAAAGACAAGGCTCCCTGGGAATTCATCCTTTGGGGGTGATGATGGAAGTTGTTCATGGGAAAGTCCTTAGACATAGAACTATGTGCAAAGTCATGGGTGAGGATAGGGAAAAGCTATTCACAGGGATGTTTAGGGACAGTAGTATTTTCTGCAAACTGCTTACGTGAGTGCCAAAGGATGTTGCCCATGTGGAGATGCTGCATGCTGCTGGACATAAGGTACTACTTACTGGCTGCCCCAGCCTACAGGGGCTTTGCGTCACAGAAGCCATCTGTGGTTCAGGAGCTTGAGGGAGAAGTGTAGGAAAACCAGGAAGAGAATCCCTTATCAAGGTCAGTATCTCTCCAGTGCCCTCAACTGATAAAGTTTAACAACTGGCAAAGGAGATTAGGGGATCCAGAAACAGAAGCAGGCAATGAAAAGTAAATTTGAAGCTAAAAAACAAATAACTAGCAGACCCTTCTGATTGCATGTAACATATTAGGAAATTGAGTGCCAGAGAGATTTTTGTGACTTTTTTAGTTCCATAAAGGATCAGAAAAACTTGAAATTCAAAGCCTTGTATATTTAGTTCCAGGTTTATAGGATTGCTTTAGAAGATTCATTTGACAACAGTGTATAGGATATATTGTAGGAGAGTAAAGCTGAATTGGGAATATATGCTAAAAAATTGTTAGGCTGAATCAAGTAGAAGGAAACAAGGGCTACTGAAATATCAAACTACACGGATGTTCCCTGCATCACCTCTCAAATTTGCTCATCCAAGTTTAGCCTGTTAATATAAGAATCCACAATTGGAATGTGAAATGGTGAAAGTAACTGATAGGAACATGCCAATGGACACCAGAACAATTTCCCTTTTCGAGGAATGAGCTTCTCTTGGCTTTCAAAGCACTCAAGGGTCTTCTAGGGCAGATGAACCATGTGACTGGGTGAAGGTCCCAATAGATCTTTCAATATTTGCTTGCTCTAAAAGTCCCTGAAGGGCCTTCAGGGACTTTTAGAAACTTCTTATCCTTCCCAACTGCTTTGACCTCTCCTGCTATGTGCTTGACTTCTTACTACATGAATGTAACTGTGAATGTCCCAAGCACATGCCCAAGTGCCAAATGCTCAGTTTTTCCAGGTTTACCAATTTGTTATGGGCTCATGTTCAGACCTATCTGGCACATATATAGACTACTATGCATTACCTTCATTCATAACTGGGCTCAAGTTTTTAAATTGAAATCTTCTAGAATCCCAATTCTAAAATGTACAAATGTGCAAGTGTTTCTAAACTATATGCTATACTGGAATACTGTATATTTTCCAATCTAATCCACACTCTTTCAACAGTTTGAGGGTTACAAAATCAGGTATGGATTAGAATTAAATGGGGATTGGATTCAAGGTAGAAAGCTGGGCTACACTGTGTATCCAAACCATATGCAATTCTAATCTGCATCTGAGTTTGTAGCATCTAAAACTATTTAAAGAATGAGGATTAGATTATTTTATGTACACGTATTAAATAATGTTGTAGAAGCAATCAGCCATTGAAAACCCTATGAGGATCACTATGAGTCAGACTCAACAGCACCAAACAACAACATAACAAATAATATTCACAATCACGTGAAAGGTAGTAGAATGAATGTTAATAATCCTATCTTATGTCAAGCTAAATAGATGAGTTTATAGTGACCTCATACAGGATATCATGGTTATTTCTCCTCTGTAATTTAGTATGATTCTGGATCTAATCAGGAATCACTTTCATGAGTTCTAGATCCACTTATATCTCTTCAACACTACATCAACTTAGTCTTATGTGGGCACTCAACCTTTTCACTATGTAGAGTAGAAGTCTTTCTGGGCCTTCTGCAACAAAATGGGCTCTGCAAGTAAAGTATTCTCTGGGGCATTTTTTCAAAGATATTTAACACAATGACACTATTTCCAAGTAATCAGCCAAATCATATTTGACTAGTTTTCCTCAAATCGATAACTGTTCTGTCACATGATTCCCATCAGGATTCTGTCCAACCATAAGCAGTAGGTGAACCATATGGACTTTAGTGTCCCCTGGTGATTGAAAATATGTTTTGTTACATAGCTGAGCATTTCTATGGAGGGTAGCCAACACATATGCAACAGGTGCAAACCCCTCCTGGACTCTGCTGTACATCTGCTTTGAAACTGGGGTGTGATGAGGCTTTTATATGTATATACAAGGCAAGCTTCCCTGTCCTTTTCTCTCTAAAGAAAAATTTCTGTAAGACTTTTCAGATAAATATTATTTTTCTCTCTATAATATGTGATAGTTCATGGTAGAGACTATAATTCCAAGGAAACACACTCAAGTGTTGTGAATTAAATATATGTATTACACAAAGGGTCCCAAAATATATACACATTTTAAGAAAGGAAATAAAGTGTATTAAAAGTGTAATATTCAATATATACTGATAACAGATGAATACAAGTCATGTTTGACATTTGCAATTACAAGAGGTGCACAAACTGGTTACCACACCAGTAGAAGCAGGACTTGTTGCTGTGTGAGGCTTCCTGGAACTTCCCTTGTGCACATCACACACAGCACTGTGTGCCTCAGGGTTATCATGAATATATGCAATTGTTAGATGTGCTGAAGGTTTCTTTTGAGTACTCATGCCTCCATTGTTGTACTAGCATAACATTTTCAAATTTCAAATACCATGTCAAAATGGTCTCATGCTCCTGAAATGACAACCACCCTTCCACCATTTTCTTTGACTGACATACCTATTGTACAGTGGCACTAGCATTCTTTTGATTAATGCTATCTTTTCAATGAATGTGATATTATGGATTACTATTACAATTCAATTCTACTTCGAAAGTAGAATTGATAATTACACTTGAAATGTGTATAATAACACTTGAAATGTGTATACATTTTTTGGCACCACCCAGTCGTACACACATTTTTTGGTATACAATGTATATGCATACACATATTAGTACATGTGGGTTTATGTTTAGGCAAAATGTGTTAGCTTTTTGTCACTGAGACAAAACATCTGAGAAAATTAGCTAAGAAGGAAGAAAGATTTATTCTGGCTTATGTTTTCAGAGTTTTCAGTCCATGATTACATGGCCCTGGAGCCTTTGGGCCTGTGGCGAGACAGTGTACTATGGAAAAGAACCATGACAGAGGAAACTGCTCACCTTATGGTGGCTGCGTCACAAGAGAAAGTGAAAAAAAGAGCTTGGGTCCCAATATCTCCTTTGAGGGTACACCTTCAACAACCTTGGTTCATTCCATTAGGTTTCACCTGCTAAAGGTTCCACCACCTCCCAATAATGCCACAGGCTGGCAACAATGACTTTAGCATATGGGCCTCTGGAAGATGTTTAAGATCCACAGCATAGCAAAGGAGTTTAAAATAATATCTATACTTTCTTTAAAAACTAATTAGCTCGGCAAAGTGGTATACACCTGTAATCTCAGCACTCAGGAGGATGATACAGGGAGATTACAAGTTCAAGGCCAGTCTAGGCTGCATAGTGAGTTTGTGACCAGCCTGGACTATAAAGGGAGAACTTGTCTTTAAAAATAACAACAAAAGGAATGAATGAATAAATAAAAAATTAGCAGTGTAACAGTACATTCAAGTGGTATATTTTACCTCACTTTTGGCTAAGATTCAAGAAAATGGTGGTAAATAGTTTCACATTTTAAAGTGAGGTTCTAGATCATTTAATAAAAACTTATAAAGATGTTTAAGAAAACTTTTCTGGCCTATAGTTCAACAATTAACAAGTAAGAGCAGACACCAAAGAGTGAGCCAAACTTTCCAACATTCCCCCACGGGGAGAGTAAGTCATGTTTTCTTCTATTACATTAGGAGTGTCAGGGGCTTAAAGGATCACTCAGAAGTATTGATGAGTTTTAAGTAGGAATAAAGAAAATCTTGAGATTTTTGCCAAAGCTCCTCCCCCCGTACTGGAAGATGGAACCCAGGGCCTCATGCATGCTAGGCAAATGCTTTACCACTAGACTGCCACCCCAGTATTCCTTTTTATTTTTAATTTTGAGATTGTTGTTGTTGTTGTTGTTAGGTGCCATCGAGTCGGTATCCGACTCATAGCGACCCTCTGTACAACAGAGGAAACACTGTTGTCAGTGCTTCTCTGCTATTCATCGGGTTTTCAATGGCAGATTGATTTTTGGGAGGGGGTTGCCAGGTCCTTCTCCCAAGCCTACAGCTTCTGGTGTTCCCAGGCGGTCTCCCATCCAGGTACTAACCAGGCCCGACCCTGCTTAGCTTCCGAGATCTGACGAGATCGGATGCCACAGGGCTACAGCTGCAGGCAATTTTGAGATAGTGTCTCACTAAGTTGCACAGGATCCCTCTGTCATCAAACTTGAGATCCTTCTGCCTCAGCCTTCTGAGTCACTAGAATTAGAGGCATGTACTGTGGTGCCCAGCTTAAAGACATCTTTATATAAAAGATTTATTTGTTTTTCTGTATAATTTAGCATAAATTTAACATTTTATGTATTGTTTATATAATATAAAATTCACCCATTGGATGTATATTTTTCAGTGATTTTTATGAGACTCAGATTTATATGATTAACTGAGCATTTAGAACAATTCCATCAACTCAAAACATCCTCTCATGCTTCTTTGTGTCAATTTTTGCTCCCATACTCAGATCCAGGCTTTATTTCTCTCTATATTTGCCTTTTCTAGAAATTTCAAATGAATGTAATTATGTACTATGTCATCTTTTGTGTTTGGCTTCTTTCACAGAGCAGTAATTTTGACGTTCTTCCATGCTTCTTCTTGTTGTTGTTAGGTGCTATCAAGTCAGTATCCAACTCATAGTGACCCTATGTACAACAGGAGAAACACTATTGTCAGTGCTTCTCTGCTGTTTCTAAGGTTTTTCCATGGCAGATTGATTTTTGGGAGTGGGTTGCCGGGTCCGTATCTAAGCCTATAGCACTTGCTATTCCCAGGTAGTCTCCCATCCTCGTACTAACCAGGCCTGACCCTGTTTAGCTTCCAAGATCTGACGGGATTGGATGCCACAAGGCTATGGCTGTAGGCTCTTCCATGATAGTTCCTTTTTATTCCTATATATTAGTCTATGCTGTGCATATGCCACAATTTGTGATTCTACTCATCAGTTGCTGGAAAATGTTTGCACTATTTGGTTATTGTGAATAATTTTGCTAATCTCATGTACAGGACTATGTGTGGACATAAGTTTCATTTCTCTTGTGTTGTTGTTAGGTGCCATCAAGTTAGGTCTGACTCATAGTGACCCTATGTGCAACAGCATGAAACAGTACCCAACACTGTGCCATAACATGATCTTTCATGTTTGAGTCCATTGTAGCAACCACTGTCCCTCCTCTCATTTTGATTTGTGCCACATCAACAAAAGGACGTCCCAGGGGATTTTCTCCATTCCTGTCACTAAGATTGACTCTACTTTGAGGAAGCAACTCTTAGCCCAGCTATCTTTTGAATGCCTTCTAGACTCGGGAGCTCATTTTCTGGCAATGTATTTGACAGTATTTCTTTGCTATTCATGAGGTTGTCAATGGGTAACTGTTTTCTGGAGTGGGCTGCTGAGTCCTTCTCCCTAGTCTGTCTTAGTTTGGAAGCTCAGCTGAAACCTGTCCACCATGGGTGACCCTGCTGGCATATGAAATACTGTTGGAATAACTTTCAGCATCACAGTAACATGCAAGCTCAGATAACATGACAAGTTGACAGACACGTGGGGGTTGTCTTGGGTAGATACCTAGAAATGAGCTTGCTGTGCCATATCTGGTTTTCATTCTTACTAGCATTTGTAAGTTTTCAAGTTGTTCCAAATTTTTGCCAAATTAGTATTGCCAGCGGTTTTGATTATAGTGATTCTAGGCTAGAATGGGAGAAGATCATGGCAATCCACTCCCAAGGCAATCCCCAATCAGCCATTGCAAACCCTGCAAGGATCGCTATCAGTCGGACATGACTCAATGGCACCTATCAACAACAACAGGCAATAGTGTGTTGAATTTACATTTTGCTAAGGAGTAGTGATTTTGAACATCCTGTCTTTTGCTTGAAACTTTATCAAATATTTTTGGCTATTCTAAGGTCTTCACAGTTATATATATTTTAGAATCAACTTGTTAATTTCTACAAAATGCTTTCTTAATAGGGATTACATTGAATGTATGGATCAATTTGAGAGGAATTGCAATAAAAGTTTAATATGACAAAAGTTTAGAATTAAAAAAAATATTACACAAAGACGATCATGTTACTTATCAAGCTGAAAATATTCTTGTGTACAGATGAAATCAGGGAATCAGTTAATAGCTCAGTCATCAAACAGTAAAGAAATTGCTATTGAATTTCCTCTAGGAGCAGAATAGAACCTGCTTCACTAAGTGGGTTTCAAGGGGCCAGTTATGAAGAAACATAATGTTAAAGAATGGTTCTACCTATTATATTTGTTTTTTAACTGCATTAATCAAAATTTTATTTAAAGCCATTTGAGATATTTTTCCTTTGTCCTATCAAAACTAATGACTAAGTAACTTGCCTGTGGAAGCATAGGAAATATAGCAATATGAACATCCTATGTTTGTTTCTATATTCATTAATCCATTCTTTCCCTATATGGCCATCTTTCAAGTCAACAATATCAGAGAGAGCAAGAATCATAAGTCTGAACCCAGGTGAAAATCAATCTTTCACAAATCCCAAGGAATCACAAGAACATTAAAAATAAAAACCAAAGAGAAGGGAGTATGAGTGTTTTAACATGTCATATTCTTGGAATGGTCTCTGGAAGCTCTACTTCCTTTTGCAGTTTTTATGTGCAGATACATCCAGGAAATATTACTTCCCAGGGAGACCATATGGATTTACTTACCCAAAGATTACTAGGAAATGCAAGGAAAATATTATTTGGTTTTAATACCTATTTTGATGACGGACAATCCGTCATCTCTGAGCAGAATACAATGCAGATATTGGGAAAAAAAAACAAGAAAACAAAAATAAACAGACAAACAAAAAACCAGTTTAAAGACACTAAGTACAGTCTCCCTGGAGAAAGAAGGACTCAATCTATAGCAACTATTAATAAGGAGAGACATTGCCCCTATTTTAATCTTCTCTTGTTTTGGTAAATAAGGGCACCAAATAAGATAAAGAATGAATATCTGAGAAAGAACCAAATATCACATAGTAGATGTTATTTGTGTGCTTCTTGATTTTATTAATTTTCTTTTCTTTTTTTCTATTCTTTCCTTTTCTTTTTTCCTTCCTTCTTTCCTTTCTTCTTTTTTCTTTTTCCTTTCCTTTCCTACCCTTCCTGTCTCTCTCCTTCCTTCCTTCATTCCTTTGTTCCTTCGTTCCTTCCTCTTTTCTTTTCTTTCTTCCTTTTGTGTGTGTGTCACTAGGGAGTTTAACCCAGGCCTTTGCACATACATTGCAAGTTCTCTGCCCCTAGGTTGAGCCCCTAGCCCATTTTTTATGTTTTATCTTGAGACAGGGTCTTACTAAGTTACACAGGTTGCCTCTGGCCTCTAATCTGTGATCCCTCTGCTTCCACCTCTCAATGTGCTGGAGTTATAGGTGTGTACCATAGTTCCCAGAGGTTAATTTTCTTTTAAACTTGAAGATTTTCATATTTTACTTTGTGAGGCCAGTTGCAGAAGGAAGTTAATTAAGACTAGCAATTCAAAGCAAAATGATGTTTCTTTGAATTCACCTGTAGATGACAAAGTCTAGCAGATAACTGTTTTGTTCATTTTCCTTCTAGAAAGTGCCAGTGCCAATAGGTGATAACAGTAAGCACTTGAGATGGTTAACGCAGCCTGCTTCTTGTTTTTATTCTCCTAGAAGAAAAACATCAAAAAACAACAAAACTTTAGTGTATGTAAGAACACCTAAGATTCCTATTAAAAATAAAATTTCCAGGGCTGGAGATATAGCTCAGCTGTATAGCACTTGCCTGGCAGGAGCAGGTCGCTGGGGTTCTGCTCAGATCCTCAACACCATGGAGAGAAAAAGAAAAGCAATTCCCCCCGCTCCCACATTCAGAAATCCTGACTTAATGTATATTCATAGCACTCAAAAATTTGCATTTTAAGTAGGATCATAGGTAACTCGAATGCTAAAGAGCTAGGCCACATTTGAGAAAAATTGCTCTGATGAGTGGTTTATTTATTTATTTATATATTTTCCTGTTCACAGTTTTGTAACTGAATAATTTCTCCCAAAAGATTGCCTTGGCTATACTTTTATAGTCAGTTGAAGGCTTGATAAGAACAGCTGAGGAGTTATGAATAGTATTTAATTGTAGGAAAGCTAATTAGTCTCTCAAAGGACAGAGATAATAAATTATGGATTGTAACTTATTTTAATAGTCATGGATCAAGTGGATAGCACAATGAGGCATAAGCAGTTTAACTTGATTAATATACTGCTGAACCCATTAAATCTGTCATTTTTCCTTTCCATCACACTCCTTCCTTGATTTTCATTTCCTCTTTTCATATCTTTTCCTTTTTTCTCCTTCATCTTCCCTCTCTAGAATAAGGTATCTTTCCACACTATATCCATCCTATTCAGTGCAACCTTTCCTGATAGAATCCCAGTTGAGTAATACCATCCAGAATAACAGTATCATCAAGTGAGATAATTTGTATGTGTTTTGAAAATTAGTAATGATTTCTTAAGCTAAAACATTAAGATTTATTTTATTTAAAAAACAGATATGAGTCATTGTTGGATATAATTCAATTGTGGCTTAATAAACAGAAGGAAACATATACATATGATGAGTGTACAATGCAGTGAAGTTCTCTCTGTTCTTTTGGAGGACCAGGAACTTACACACTCAAGGCATTTGCATGCAGGGAAGAAGTAGCAGGAGAGAGGAGCTCAGAGCTTTCTTCTACCTTTGGGGGAGGCAGTGGGAAGAGCACATTAACATTCAAGGGAAATTAAGAAAAATTAAGAACAAATTTGAATCTGAAAAGAATTTAAGATAAAGTCCTGCCTAAGAGATTTCAAGAAAATGCCTAATTTATGTTTTCACACACTATACTATTTTATTTATTGCAACAACATTAGACTATAGGAGTTCTGACTGTGGACTATCTATAACATCCACAAATGAGATTTTTCCTTCATTGAATTAAGTTGCTTGCTTGAAATAATTATCTATGAAATAAAAGCAGAAAATGTTTGATTACTCTATTTTCCATTTCTTTCAGAATAATAAGTGGGTACTATTGTAACCTCTGGTGGTAATTCATACATTTAAAAATGTCATTTTAAACTTTACTTCATATGATTCTGTATATCACAGTTATTATTATTATTATTACAATTATTTAAATAGTCCCATTTTGCAGCAGAGAATCATCTTCATGTTGCTTCCTGTGCCCTTTTGACACCAAAGTCTGAGTTCTGTCAAAGTAGGGTATCGCAGACATCTCTTATACCTTACCTGAAGTCAGTTATTTCCCTGCAGAATCTTGATTCCTTTCAGTAAGGAAAATATTATTAGAAATTCCACAATCTGCTAATGATCCTTCCTACTTGGGAGGCTGAAGAAGGAGGATCACAATTTGGAGACCAGAGGCAGCCTATGCAACTTAGTTAAGACCTGTGTCAAGATAAAAATAAAAATAAGGACTGGGAGTGGAGCTCGGTGGAAAGAAATTCCAGTCTGGCAATTGTCTGATGTCTTAACTTCTTTGGTATTAGACGAAAGAACAACTGAGAGGAAACAACATCATGATTTAAGGACAGTTGTTCATGTAAAAAGGGAAGAACTGCTGGCGACATTATTAAAAAATTCATTTGTGAGTTATTGTTAATCTCTTTTTCTAGCCTAAATTATCCCCTTATCTTTTGATTTCACATTGATGCCTCATTTTTATGACTCCTGGATATTTATTATTTATTTTTGTGGTTGCATTTCCTAGGTATTAATTTTATTAATCATAAGAAATACAATTGCAACCATGAGTGACTTGGGCAAACCATCTCAACCAATGCTTTTTCCTTAGTTGGTTTATCAGTATGCTGGCAATGTGGGGATGTATCTCAGGCTGAAGATCTAGGCCATTAATCATCTAGTACATTTCTCCCCCTTCTAAGCAGTAAAACTCTTGTTAATGAAACTTATGGATAGTGAAAAATACCTAATGAGTCCTTCAATTTTGTATTAGTGTTTTAAATAGCCAAAAAGAACATGGAGAATTGTGTTATAGAGATATTAAACCTGACAGAAATTCAAATTTCTATTTTCTATATTACAAGTAAATAAATAGAGATGCAAGGACATTAGATAATTTTTTTAGTGCTACATGGTTAGTTAGTATAAGGAAAAATTGTTGAAATAATCTTTCAATTAAATGCATGCCCCTCCTTGCATATTAATGTTTATTTTACTTAAGAAAAATCAGGTTAATATTAAACTTTATTTTATAATATGCTTATGTAGAAAGAAAAAAGTATGTATTGTAAGTACTTATTTGAAATAAGTATATGATTATATACACATAAAATAAACTAATTGCATAGCATTTTCATCAAGGAATTTTTTGAGGAGTTTTCATGAAAAAATATAGTTGGAAAATGTTTACGTGACAATAGAAAGTATGCTGTTGCTAGTTGCCATGGAGTTGGTGTCCGATTCATAGCAACCCTGTGTACAATGAGAGAAACACTATTGTCAGTGCTTCTCTGCTATTCATAGGGATTTCAACGGCAGATTGTTTTTTGGGAGTGGGCTGTTGGGTCCTTCTCCCAAGCCTACAAGGCCTGGTCTTCCCAGGTGGAATCCCATCCAAGTACTAACCAGGTCTGACCCTGCTTAGCTTCTGAGATCTGACGGGATCGGACCCCACAATGGTATGGCTGTAGACATAGAAAATATTGTTCTTAGCTGCCATCGAGTAGCATCCGACTCACAGTGACCCTCCTAGGATTTTCAATGATTGATTGTTTTGGGATTGCCTCAGGAGTGAATTGCTATGTCCTTCTCTCATTTTTGCAGTGCTGGGAATTGAACCCAGGACCTCAGAGACTGCAGAGCAGTACTCTACCAACTGAGCTAAATCCCAGTCCCAGAGAAAATATATCCGTGTTAAATAACAACCTTTGAATAAATTTCTCACTTTTTTGAAGGTTTCTTCTAAGGGTTTATGCCTAAAGGGTAATTAATAAGTTTGTTTATATAAAATATCATTTTTGAGGACAAAGCTTAAAGTATAAAAAACCTAAAAACAATGTGTTTTAAAATAAATTTGGATTCATTTTTTTCAAGACTACACACTCCACACTTCTTTTAGAAGAAAGCAGCCTTAGTACATCAGAAAGGCTTGTAGTTTACATTATCAGCATTTAACCACCTATGACTATTTCTTCATAGTTTGAGAAGATACTTTTGTCTTAAATGTTTTCTTAGACAAGACTTTTTCATTTATTTTTAGATAATACTGGGATGAACATTCCATTTTTGGGAATACAGTCCTATATTATGTAAAAGCTATATAACAAATGCTATTCTAAACAGTACAGAAGATAACATGCAAATAAAGACCCTGTCCTAGAGGACCGATAAGAATAAAAGCCTAAGTAAAATGTGAAAATATGGTACATTAAATGTGTCCTTCCATTCTTTGCATCAATAAATACCATGTACTTCTTTAATTCTTGAATGAAAAACTGGCCCCATGGCTTTCTTTGATGAATAGAATGAGGAGGAAGTGACATTGTGCAGCTCCGTGTTTGTGATGTTGGGATACTTCCCAGAGACTCTCATGCAAGTAAAGTGGTGTCACCTACTGGAGGATGAGATACCAAATGGCAAAGAACCAAGGCACCCTTGTTAATGGTAAGGACCAACTGCCAGACATGAATAAAACAAAGTGCTACTGTAACAAAACTCTAAAGTACTAATCATTTGTTTGTGCCCAGGTAAGCAGAGACACTATAAGTAAAAAAAAAAAATTTAAAATAAATAATTTAAAAAAGGCTCTGGGAAAAAATCTAGGTGAAGGAGCTTCTTAAGTACAAACATGTGCTACAAAGAAGAAAACATCTTTGCAAATATCCAGAGAAGGAACTAAGAATTTTGAACAATGGATTCGGCAACCATTCCTAGTGAGCAGATATGGGCCATGATCAAGGAGCATCTCCAGTCTCCAGAATTAACACAACTGGTAACAAGTGATGGGCTCAATTTCAGAACCATTCTGAATCAGCAAATTCTATGTGTTTCCATTTTGTTTTTCTATTGAGGGGTGTTGCAGTTTTCCTGTTGAGGTTTACTGGGGTTATTCTGTATTACTTCTATTGATATCTATTAAAGTTATTCTGTCCTTATCTTACTAGTATATATTAGATGAAGGATATGTGGGTAGGGGGGTATTGATACATCAGTTCTCTTTTTAGTTTATAGATCTCTACATAAACTACATATAGTTACATTTTGAACTTTGAATGTAATGCTACTTATGGATAAGACTTTTAGAGCTCTCAAAAAAGGATAAACGTGTTCTGCATGTGTGAAGATTATAAATTAACTATAGCCAAACATGTAGTCAGGAGAGATCAATCCCTGGAGAAGGACAACATGTTTGGGAGAGTGGCATGTCAATGAAAAAAGAAAAACCCTCCACCAGATGGATTGACACAGTATCTGCAACAATGGGTTTAAACATAAATAAGATCATGTGCCTGGCACAGAATCAGGAAGTGTTTTGATCTGCTGCACATAGGGTCGCAATGAGTCAGACTCGACTCGACGGCACCTAACAACAACAACAACATGGTCAAACATGGACTGTGATGGACTTAATATGGCTCTAAATTCTGGATAGGTTTTACAGTAAAGAAATGGTGTTTCTTTTATTACTCTTTGAATCAAAGCTGGATATGTGACTCACTTTGTTTAGCAGAATGCAGTTGAACTGATATGTGTCCAAAGTCGGGGCCTCAGGAAGTCTTGCAGCTTCTTTCTTTGCCATCTTGGAATGCTGCTCTGAGCTCACTATATCACAAACCTTGTCTAGCTGGCAGGAGAATACAAGAACAGGTTGGAGCAAACAAAGACATACCAATTGGCATCTATCACCGCTGCCAGACATGAGTGAGACCATCTGGGATCTTTCTACTGAGTTGACCTTCCTGTTGAATGCAGACGCAAGTGAACACAGGAGAAATCTGCCAGCCCACCCAAAGAAGCATGAGAGATAATAATTGCCATTAGTGTTATATAGTGAGGTTTGGAGAAGGATTGTCACAAAGTGATATTTGACAAGAAATAAGATGAAATGTTCTATAAAATTGAAAAATAGTCACTTATAACAAAAGACCATGTCTAATTTGTTAGAAATATGAAAATGTTCACAAAGAACATGGCATTTGAGATTTGCACTATGAGATGTATCTGAAAGATTAATCAAGGGCATGTTGTAGAAGAACTTTAAGGTCAGGCTGAGGGATTTGTATCCCATTCAGAGGGCAATGGGAAACTGGCAATGTTTGTTTAGAGAAGTGGTACAAGGTTACTGAGATACAGTAATTAGAAGGAGAAAGAACTTTGAAGGTACTTCACCCATGATTGTTGAATGAATGACCAGGAATTTTTCTAATTGACAATTCAGTGAAATTTGACTTCTTGTTGTTGTTGTTGTTGTTAGGTGCCATCAAGTAGGTATCTGACTCATAGTGACCCTACGTACAACAGGCAAAAGACTTTATCAGTGCTTCTCTGCTATTCATAGGGTTTTCAATGGTGGATTGATTTTTGGAAGTGGGTTCCCAGGTCTCTCTCCCAAGCCTACAGTATCTGGGGTTCCTAGGTGGTCTCTCATCCAAGTAGTAACCAGGCCCAACCCTGCTTACCTTCTGAGATCTGACAGGATCAGATGCCACAGTGCTACAGCTGCAGTCAAATCTGACTTAATATCAGTTTAATGTACTGTGAGAAAGTACCAGAATGCATCAGGAAATAACATTTTATCCAAAGGCATGAAAACAGAAGTGCATAAAATGTCTTAATGGTGAATATAATACTGAGTATATTGACATGCTGCAAACCTGCATGCATGTGTTTTGAATAGATAGAATAAACAATGTGAACTTTCTGGCAAAATATGTCACTGTTTTATTCATGGTCACCAGGAACTTTATGACATATAGTGTACATGTGGAAAACATTTGCCTTCGTTGGTCATTTGGATTAATTTGTATCATAAATGCATCTTTTACCACCCTGCTTGAAGATTCTTGGGTTTGATGTATGGCACTGTTTAGGTCTTTATTTTTCCTCTTCATTTTCCCTGAGGGAATCTTTCAGTGTGACCACATTGATTGATGACTAGTCTCCAATGACTAACCTCACAGAATTTGTGTGTGGACAGCTTTATGGCTCATGGAACTCTGGGAACATTTCCAACCACTTTCATTTTGTTTCCCCTTGTATTTTTCTTTCTTTGAAGAGGGAAGTTTGAACTTGCTTACTTTATTTGACTTTGTCTCATGGAGAACAACTCTTGAGTCTTGATTTCAGAGACTACATCCTTTTCTGAGCATCTTATTGTGACATTCAGTGGGGACCTTGCATGAGCCCATTTTTGTTATTGTCTGTCATTGGTTGTGTTAAGTGCCTCTGGATCTAGGTTATTATTTTAACTTCTACAGTACAGAGCATTGAATATAAGGTATGCTGAATATATCTTTGTTTTTGTGGATGAAATTATGTTATATTGATGAGCTGACTCATATTTTGTCTGTATTGCAATTTGCTACACTTTAGGCATGCACTATGTGAATTTATTGAATTGCCAGTATTGGTTTTTATCATTTGAATTATTAATTATCTTGTATTTGATTCTGTCTTATACATTACTGCTAACTAAAATTGCCCTTCTTCATGCCATGTATGCTACCAACTAAAGATACAGTAGGTGCTTCTCCAGCCACTAGGTAGAACACATCAATTATAAGTAACCTGTACTTGAACTAAGTCCTAGCAGTGTAACTATTAAAATCTACCATTTCTTCCTTCCTTCTTTCTTACCTTCCTTCCTTCCTTCATTTCTTCATTCCTTAGTTCGGTCATTCCTTCCTTCTTCCATTTCTCTTGTTCCCTCCTCTCTGAAATAATGTTGCTGGAATTCCTTTTTTTTTTTTTTTTTTTTTGGTATCGGAGGTTTGAACCCAAGGTCTCGCACTTGCATGCTCTGCAAGTGCTGGACCACTGAGCTGCTGCCTCCAGCCTTTCTTTCTTTCTTTCTTTCTTTCTTTCTTTCTTTCTTTCTTAACTTTTTGAGACAGGGTCTTGCTAAGTTACACAGACTGCCTCTGATCTCGAACTTGAGCTCCTCCTGCCTCTGCCTCCCAAGCTGCTGGGATTACAGGTGTGCGCCACCACACCCGGCATGTTGCTGGAATTCTGATGATCAATGTTATATTGTTGTTGTTGTTAGGTACCATCTAGTCAGTTCCAACTCACAGTGATCCAACATAGAAAAGATGAAACACTCACTGACTCTGTGCCATGCCTGGCACTCTTTTCAGTGCTTTTCTGCTATTCGTGGGTTTTTCAGTGGCTGTTATATTGGTCCACTGAAAAGCATTTTGAGAAGTATGGACAAAAACTTCTAGGTCATTTTTCTTATTTGAGGAATGACCAAACTCTGATTTTTATAGAGTCTCTGTACTTGGAAACAATTACTGAGAAAGATTCTCTCTTCTACTGTCAATGTTGCCCAATAGTTATTTCTACCTAATATTAATATTGTTACTACTAATAATGGGGCAAAAATTTACTGGGCTCTTATCATAGGTAATAAAATTTAATATAATTGCTGTTGATGCTGGATAATTGCATCATCACCACTTTTGCTAAGGTCTCCTAGACACAATGCAGAAAAGTCATGAGGCTATCAGTTTTCAAAATTCTCCTCCCTGTGTGGTTCTTCATTGTGCTATGCCAAAGAGGAGGATTTCTGTTTGATTAAGAAGGGGAAAAGGAAGGAAAGGTCATTATTCTCTGAAAACAGTTTCAGTCAGATGCTATGCAAATGAGAGATTCATACTGGCTTTCTCACACTTTCTCAGTTCCTGAGAAATATCTCATCTAATGATGCAGACAGAGAAAGTCAATGAGATTTTTCATGTACTTGTAGGAATTGCAGCAGCTTCCTTGCAAGTGCATGAGAAACCCCAATGATTGCTTCAAACTGAGATCATTGCCGGTAGCTTTCCTGACCTTCACTTCCTAAGTCTTCCAGTGGTTGAATAATTCTGTAATTCTTTGTATTAAACTCTTCTTGCTTATAGTACATAAAGTGGATCTGTTTTCTTAGCCTAAATCTGATAAAAATTCTTTTAGCATTGCTACTTTTATTCTTCATATAAGAAAACAGGTTTAATGAGTCACATTCGAACAGCATGCAGAACTAGGAAGTGAAGGAGGGATATTAGTACTGACATCTGTCTCAGGCTTTATTCAAATCATGAGGTTGCTGCTTCTGCTGCCTCACAGGTGCTTACTGTGCTCATTTCCAGCAGTGCTGCCTCCTCCATCTCCTGATACTCTGTGGCTGCTGTCGGGTCTCTCTCATTACCAGTTAGCTATCTCTGCTGGGAAACCTGAGCTTCTGTTTCCTCTCAGAGTCCTGCCCTGGGCTCTGAATTTGGATACTATTGTATTCCAAGAACAAAGAAACTCCTCTCCCATTTTGTGGCCTCCCCCCTAAAGATTTGAGATTTTGACTCAGTTGGTAGAGTGCTGCTCTGCACTCTCTGAGGCCCTGGGCTCAATCCCCAGCAGCCCCAAAATGGGAGAAGGACCTGGCAGCCTGCTCCCAAAGCAACCTTGAAACAAGCAGCCACTGAAACCCTATGAATAGCAGAGAAACACTGACATGGTGCCAGGCATGGCACAGAGTTGGGAGTGCTTCTGTTGCGCATAAGGTCACTATGAGTTGGACCCAACTTGATGGCACCTACCAACAACAACAAAAATTTGACATGGTTGTAAACATTTTGTTTGTCTGAGGGAACTGGCTTTCATCTCAAACCTCATGACTCAATAGTGGAAGCAGAGTGGTGAGTTTCATTTTTGCCATTAGTAACATTTCTCTTGGCTAGGGAAATCCTGGCTTTTGTACTCAATGTGTATGTTTTATCTTCCTATTTTTGTGATTCTTTGCCCCTTCAAACAAAAGATTAAAAATCCAAGATTAATTTGTGTTTTTATTTTATATTGTCTCTTATGATTTCTGCTATTTCTTCCATATTTCTTTACTAATGTTCCTTGTTCTTCTGAACTGATGAGATACAAGAGATATTTTTCACATCTATATTTGGGAGGAGAACCTCAAAATCTAAAGACTTCTTTTGAAGTTCATATGGTGATTTTCCATGCAACTGATTATTAAGGATCAAGAGGCTGTTTATTTACAGCGAACATTTAAATGATGGCATTAATTTGGCATCTTTTGTTAAATTTAGAAGTAAAACATCATTATCTAATTTTTCTTGTCAAAGATTTAAATTATGTGTCAGCTGAAAATTAATTGCTAAATAATAACTTCTTTTCTTTAAAGATAAGTGATTCGTGAAAAAGGTGGAATAGCATGTCAATGTCTTACTTCGTTTCATGGACGTTTCTAATTAAATGATTCTTTCTGCTATGAAGTAGTATGAACAGATAAATGAAATCCACTCAATGAAATAGTTGCTCAAGTCTATGGATCTAACTTCGACCTATATTTGTGTTAATTTAGCATCCCTTAAAAGGGAAATCAATAATTTACTTAAGGATTTCTGTTTATTAGTGTGAATTAGTGAAGCCATTTGAATATGTCAAGAAAAGATATATTTTAGAATATTAAAGCAATATTGGACGTAATAATCATGAACTTATTTCTGTTAACTTTTGGTGGCCAGTGAAAGATACAGATGTTTTTGCCTATTGGTCTCTTTTTGAATTCTGTTTTTACACCTGGCACTACAGCAAGTTATACATGGACTATGTTGTTGTTAGGTGCCATGGAGTCATGTCTGACTCATAGCCACCCTCATGGGGTTTTCAATGGCTGATTGTTTTGGGATTGCCTTGGGAGTGCATAGCCACATCGATCTCCCCTTTTTTCAGTGCTGGGCATCGAACTTGGGACCTCAGAAGAGTACAGAGCAGCCCTCTACCAACTGAGCTAAATCCCAGGCCCTACATGGATTATTTGGAAATACTAAATTTGTTTCTATTAAGTGGACTTAAAAAACTAGTCATCAGATTTAAAATACCTTTTGTAGTTTCATCTCATGTATTCACTCAGTTCAGGGCCTTATTGAGTTTCTGGTTTAGGTATGCCCACTCAGTCTGTCCACTTCTCACGTTCTAGCAAATAAATTAATAAATAAAATTAAACATGATCTTTGACATCAGTGACTCAGAGAATAAAAAGAGAGACAAACATGTAAAATAATAAACTATAATACAAACTAGAAGAGGTTGAAAAAGAAATATGATAAGCTGGTTTATCTTAGGGAAGAAATTGACAAAATTTGTTTAAATCACCTAAGAAGCTCATATTCAAGAGCTGATATATTCCTTGGTACCTAAGCAGTATGAGAACATGTTCTTCAGGCATAGAATTGGGATGGAAGTTGGTTGAAGATGGGATAACGAGTTCCCCCAAAAGGAAGAGGAAACATTTTTTTCTATGAGTTATGAGTAACAGCATGGATAAAATAGTCATTTCTTTTGAATGTTATATTTGTTGATAGATTTAATTTAAAACTTTCTTATAATTGTATATCTCATCTCTTATTTTAGATTTATCTCCATAGCTTGTTTATCTGATTATATGAAAGTAACTTTCACAGTTTCTTAGTTATGTTATATAATTGTAAATACTATAATTTCAGCAAAAGTGAATTAGGAATGCATTAATAACAGTATTTTTATGCTAAAATGTGTTATGGGGGATAATGGCCCCTTCAAAAGCAGTTTGTCAATACTATTTCTTTAGGAATTAGCACAAACGTAAATACTACAACTTAGAGTTATTTGAAAAGTAGTTATTCTTAATAATGTTTGTAAAGATTGTGCAAGAGATTGATTTAGTTTTGGGAGAAAAATGTGTCACTTTAGAGGGCAAAATGCATGAGAAAGCTATTTGAGTGCCTTGTCCCTTTCTCCTCCCTTTCTCTGACATATAAACCTCTGGTGAATTATGTGCTGTGATTAGTTCTTTGTATGACACTAACTGAAGGGGACTTAGAAGATAAACTGATGCTGATACTTCCTAGCAATATGCTTGGATCATTTACTTAATTTCTTGGAAGACCAGCAGTTTTCCTACCTGTAAAATGGAGATTATGCTATCCTGTGAAGACGGGAAAATGATTAATTCATAAAGGGAAGAGCTGTGCACGCTGCACGGTGCTTTGTCAATTTTCTAAAAGTTGCCATGTCTTCATGATTTGAGAGGACAGAGGAAGGAAGCATGACACATGGAGCTGGACAGTTCCAGGAGAAAAACAAAGACCTTATCTGATGTGTCTTAATTTAGGATTCTTTTCACTACAGATTGCTGGGCTTCTCTGTGGGTTTATATTAGAAGAATAGACTCAGGATATTGCTGTGTTAGCAGGTTTGCCACTAAAAATGACCACTTAGCAAAAACGTATTTGTGGCCCATCTGCTTTCATTGTGGGAGCTGTAAATGTAGGGGATAAATTACTTCCCATTAATCTGTGCCTACAAGTGCATTTCTTTTAAAATTCTTGGAACTATGTGTCATTTCATACTTAATACTATACTAATTCACACTAATGACTTGAGAATCCCCAGGGAGGTCAGTAAGTTGGGCAAATGAATAACGATAAACATTAAAAAGCAACATTAGAAAATCAGGAATGTGAAATCCTAAAATGTATTTGCTTTATTTATTTTGACAAGGGCAGTTTACTTTCTGTAACTCATAGTAAAGTAGTACTGTAGAATAGTAAATGTGCTAAAGTTATTTTATTAAAGTAATAAAGCCTGAGTGGGAGGCTTCACTAAAGCCCACCACTGTTACATCATAACTAAATAGTGAGTTAAAGATGCCAGGTTATTGTGTTTTTTACTTTTGGTATAAAATTCTATTTAAAATTGTTCAGCCTCCAGTGAACATAAGGAATTTGATGGCTACTCTTCTTGCCTTACTTGTCTTTGAAATGAAAACATTTTTCTGAACATCTGAGCAATTCAAAACAGACACATTTTTCCATTAGCTAGGACGCTTGACTAGTCAAACTAAGATCAAGATCAAATTCACAGACAAGTTCTATGTTGTGGGTTCATGCTTGATCCTCCCTGACAGACCTTCCGTAGCACAGACTTGAGGCAAAAGAAACATTGGCTCAATGGATGGATTCCAGGAGGAACTGCTGCACTGTGTGTACACATTTGCAATCACTGAGCTCTTCCTGGGTGGTTCTGCTTCCCCTGGCATTCATGTCCATTCACTCAGCTCTATTGTGGTCATTAGTTTCTCAAAGTCAGGGCCTATGTGTTTTGCCTCCTCTGAGTTCTCTCAGGGGCCATGATACATATAAAAGTTTAATATGTTCTGCTGACCATAAGAAATTTGACCAATTTGTATTTATCATGGCTGATGAGAATGAGAGCCACGTTTTTTCTTTGTAAATTTCCCTCATTCTAAAAATTTTGATATAAGGTAAAGCCAGTAGATCACAGTGAGAAAGAAAGAATCAGGACTAGTAGTACATTGAAAAGTATAGCCCACCTTCTTGATTGTACTTTTAATAAGGCACCATATGAATGAATTTGAAAAATTTTAGAAAAACCCATCACTGTTTCTGGAAAACCAACTTAAAATTCTACCCACTAGCTATTACATCCTTTATTCTTGATGATCAATAGCTCTTTTCATTAATGATGTGGAATTTGGTGCTACACAAATGATTTTTTATACTCTATTCATCCACTTTTGCATCGCTTAAAATCATGATAATTTGAATTCTTTATTAACATTTTCAATCGAGTGAAAACCCAGTATGCACAAGTAGGGTTATTTTTAGTTATTGAAGACTTCCAGCAGGGTATAACCCATATCAGACAAATAAAAATATCAAGTCCATAATCTATTTGGAGGCC
Organism: Pedetes capensis; assembly: GCA_007922755.1. NCBI lineage: Eukaryota > Metazoa > Chordata > Mammalia > Rodentia > Pedetidae > Pedetes > Pedetes capensis. Next base: position 71,792 of record VMDO01006566.1, read on the forward strand.
AAAGTTTCTCCTTTTATTTATCTTAATTGGCATGGCATATAATAAGATAGTTGTTGTTGTTAGGTGCCGTCGAGTTGGTATCCGACTCATAGCAGACCTCATAGGGTTTTCAATGGCTATTTCGGGATTGCCTTGGGAGTGGATTGCCAGGTCCTTCTCCCATTTTTGCGGTGCTGGGAATTGAACTCGGGACCTCAGAGACTGCAGCGCAGCGCTCTACCAACTGAGCTAAATCCCAGCCCATAATAAGATAGGGGAGTAAAGAAATATATGTTTCTTTGTGTGTTAATTTTAATATTAAATTTTATTTAACCTATTTTATTAAATAGAATGTAATTACCAAATATTAATTTTGTTCGCCAAGTTACAAAAAGGAAATTTATAATGTAAAAATGTACAAAGGAGCCAGGTGTGGTGACTCACGCCTATAATCCCAGCAACTAGGGAGGCATAGGCAGGAGGATTGTAGGTTTGAGGCCAGAGGCAGCCTGAATAACTTGGGGAGACCCTGTCTCAAGATGAAAAACTAAAAAAAAATAAAAATAAAAAATAAGCTAGGGCTGCAGCTTAGAGGTAGAGCACTTTCAAAGTGTGTACAAGGCCCTGGGTTCAACCCCCAAGTACAGAAAAGAAAACAAATTAAAAAAAAAAAAAAAAAGAAGGATGTAAGAAGGATGCATGAAATAGAGTAAACTTATGATGGTGAGTTTTTCATGCATTTGCTTTCTCTTTGCCCCTTTACTGTCTTATCTGCCTTGCTCAGGCCCTTTGCATGTTATGAATCCAAAAGTGGACTCTGACCCTAGAAAGAAAACTAGTACTTCATGTATGCGGTATGAAGAAATATTGTGTGACTAAGACTATGAGTCGGATACTGGCTCAATGGCACCTAACAACCACAACAACAAGATTATGAATGCTAAAATCCATGTGTGAGCAAAGTTCCAAACTCATGTCCAGGATGAAAATATCCAAGATAAGAGTGGTAAGACTTGAAACATTCCTCTGGTTAGTTAGATTTTCATGGCTCACAGGCTTGGATTTGTCTGAATATTCCTATTCTGAGTCTGACTTTTCTTTCTGTCAATGTTTTCTTCCCCTTGCTAATATAAGGTATGCAGTCCTAGATGGCTAGATTCAAATTGTGCTTCATCATTTACTAGTTATGTGATCTTAGATATATTAAATAGCCACTTTAAACCTTAGTTTCCACATTGTTGTTGTTGTTAGGTGCCGTTAAGTTGTGTCTGACTCATAGCAACCCTCATAGGGTTTTCAATGGCTGAGTGTTTCAGGATTGCCTCGGGAGTGGATTGCCACAACCTTCTCCCATTTTTGCAGTGTTGGGAATTGAACTCAGGACCTCAGGCACTGCAGAGCAGCGCTCTACCAACTGAGCTAAATCCCAGCCCAGTTTCCACATTAGTTCAGGGAAATGTGGTAGAGATAACATGGTATCATATAGATAAAATTTAAACTCACTTGCTGACATAGTTTATGTGTTCACAAAGTTTCAGTAATGTTATAATTCCATTCCATGTATCCAGGGAAAAAAGTGTTATGTTTTCAACTACTCATACAACCAACCAACCATCATGGTGGAATCTATATTGTAGTCCTACAGTGTGCTACACACAAGAGATAGAAATCTGGACTGGGCCCCAGAAACTGCCTTAGTGGGGCTTGGGGGTTAATAGGAAAAACAGATGTGCAGAAATCCCAGTGTAATACAATGGCATAGGTGCTGTGGGATGTATATGAAATAGTAGTGTGGCCAGAAGAAGGACAGTTAATATAGACACACAAAACACAAAAAGACTTCTTGGAAAGGTGGTATTTAAACTTAGAATAGAATGATGATAAAGAACAAATCAGTTGAAGATTATAGTGTCAAAATATCTAAAGTTTTTTACAAGATATCTAAAATTGTGTAGAACTTAGAAAATTCTAGACACTTTTCATCTGGTCAAAATAAATCTGTGTTGGCTGGACATAACTTTTAAAATCGACAATTTTGTGACATTTACATTGTCCACAAGAGTTATAAACATGGCTGGTGCTATGGCCCATGACTGAAATCCCAGCAACTTGGGAGGTTGAGGCAGGAATATCTCAAGTTGAAGGCCAGAAGCAGCTTGTGAAACTTAGTGAGACCTTGTCTCAAAATAAAAAAATAAAGGGGCTGAGGATGCTGCTCAGTGGTCGAGCAATTGTCCAGTTTTTGTGAGGCCCTGGGTCCAACATGCCAGTACAAAAAAAAAAATTAAGTAAACAGCAAATATTCATCTTATAACCTAGGCCAGCTGTTAGCTCATATGATGTTGTCAATTCCCTTTGCCTACTAGGAATTTCACTAAGGTAGACATAAGTTGCTATAATTCTTTTATCTTTTTTATGTAAATAAAAACATATGGTACATATTACTGTGAATGGGAATTATATCCCATTAAGCAAATACTTAGTGAGTACTCTTGTCTCTTGCCTGTGGCAATAAAAGATGGGTTGGCAGAGGGCATAATTTCTATTTTCTATTCCTGATCATTTGTTGTTAGGTGCTGTTGAGTCAAGTCCAACTCATAGTGACTCTATGTATAATAGAACAAAATCCTACCCAACACTGTGCCATACACATGATCTTTTTTGTTTGAGCCCATTGTTACAGTCACTATTTCATCTCATTTTCAATTGCTTCAGCAAAATGAGGTCCCAGGGGGTTTACTCCAAACATGTCATTAAGGAGGACTCTATTTTGAGGAGGCAACTCTTCCCCAGTCATTTCTTAAAGGTCTTCCAGCCTGGGGGCCTTATTTTCTGGCACTATGTTTGATAGTGTTTCTCTTTTTTATGGCTGTTTCAGGAGTGGTCTGCTAGGCCCTTGTCCCTAGTCTGTTTTAGTCTGGAAATTCAGCTGAAACCTGTTCACCACGGGTGGCCTTGCTGGTAGCTGAAATACTGGGGGTCTAGTGTTCAGCATTACAGCAACACTCAACCTCCTGCAGAAAGTGAAGCTGATATACATGTGGGGGATCCCTGAATAGAAACTTTACAAAATAAAACACTTTCTTTTATTAAATTATTATGGAATTGTCACTAAGGAATTTATTAAAATTTTATTATTTTATTTTAAAAATTTTTCTGTGTACCACACTGGGATGGTAGGTTCATAAAATATGTTTATTGCTGTGTAGAGTGGTAGAAACTCTCCTATATTTCTCTTTCAAATGCCAAGGAGGTACTTCCTAATTTTAATTTTCCTGAAGTTGTCATTGAATAAACTAGAAACAAAAATATATCAAATTTATTGTTATTTCTGTGAATTGATGGATTTTATTGATTTTGTGCTTTAATCTTTTATTGCAGTTTTTTACCTATAGGTCTTTCTCTAGCTTTTTAATGTAATATTTAAGTTAAGCAAATTGGGACTGACAGTGGTATGTCTGGAAAGAAAGTTATAGGGCACTGGAAAAATTGTAGTTCCTGTCTTGCCTCAGTTTTCTAATAGGACACAGAATTTTGATAAACATTTGACCAAGCGCCATATTTAACTTTGAAATGTTTTCCAAACTTGCTTTCAGTTCTTGTAAGAGCAATTTTTTATTCCCTGTGTTATATAACTAGTGGAAAGTATAAGGGTCAAAGTAGCCTTCATCAAAGAATTGATTAAATAAGATAGAACAAAAAAATAAGTCAAACACTCTTGTGTTCTGAATTTTCCATAGTTATTTTTATGTTTACATAATATGATCACATATTTTTATGAATTTTTTGAGATAAATTTTAGTTTAGTATTTTTTAATAACTTTAATATATTGAAACAAGCATAATTTTAAGACATTTTTTAAAAAGGTCTATTTCTGTTTTTATATTTATGCACTATGTTACTTTTTTTTTGAATCAGAGTCTCAATATATATCTCAGGCTGGCCTTAAACTCACCATCCTCCTACCTCAGCCTCTTGAGTATTGGGATTACAGCATGTGCTGCCCCATCTGGCTCCTATGTTACTAACGTTTGACTTTACAAAATTAAGATTTTCCTAATGATTCTATGATTTTTAAGGAAAACTTATCTTCTTTCCTCCATTAAAATATGTATGTGTGCATATGAGATGTATTTTCTCTATTCTTACATAATGGATTAAAAATTCTTTCCTTTAAAAATATATCACTGAAGTTTCTCTTAAAAGTATACAGACAAAATTTCAGTTTATATATTAAGAATTTAGAATTGAGCCAGGTGCAGTGGCTTATACCTGTAATCCCAGCAACATGGGAGATAGAGGCAGATGCATGGTGACTTTTAGGCCAGAGGTAGTTGGCATAATTTAGTCACACCCTGACTTAACATAACAAACCAAAAGGGGGCTGAGGGTGTGACTCAGTGGTACAATGCTTGCAAAGTATGCACAAGGCCCTGGATTCAGCCCCTTGGTTATTATTGTTGTTGTTAGGTGCCATCACAAAAAAAGAATTAAGAATTGAATAAGCTAAAATGTAATAATCAGGCCTACTATTGAAAATTATAGGGAAATGCTGTACAACTGTTGATTTCCTAAGTAAACCAAGTGCAAATCAGTTAACTTTTTAAGTATCTGAGTATTACTTGAAATTCATACACCAAAGTATCTTACATATAACAATTATATGTACTCTGTTAAGAGAAGCATAGTTTAAAGAAAACTCAAATTCTTATCCGTGGACCAGTGGTATGGCATCAGCATCTCCGAAGAGTATGTTAGAAATGAGGAACCACAGATGCTATCCCCAAACTCTTTAATAGAATTCTGTATTTTAACTAGATCCCCAGGTGATTCATGTGCACATTAAAGTTTGAGATGCACTGCTGTAACTGAGCCGTTATTAATAAAAAATTATGTGTACCACATAGGTGGAATTCTTGATGAAGTGCAGAGGTCTTTCACCAGTTTTTTGCTAACACAAAAATTTCAAAGTAATTTTAAGGAAGTTCCTTGGTACATGAAATAAGTTATAAAATCTATGATGGCAGAATATTTTGAGAAATTAAATGATATCTAATACTTCCCTATTTTCTTCCTGCATTTTTTCCTTTTTCATCACTCCCTTTCAGACAGTTCTTTGTTTTGGGGAACAGTGTAATATGGTATAAAGCAGAAAGTGTATGACTGATATTGGTGTTTCAAAGGCTAAGCCCTAAGGCCAGCAGTCTCAAAATTATGAAATACAAGCTCTATGTATCCAAAAGATGTGTTTTGTCAGCAAAAACTTCATGTATTATATTTTTAAATTCAGACTTATGTGGGCAAAAAGACTCTCCTATAACTGTATATAATACCATGGGAAGAGGGCTGAGGAACCCTTAAAAGGCCAATGTTAAATTTCCCCATCAAACTAGCTAGATGGAAATCAAAATTAAAATTAAAATATATTATAAAAACATCAATAACTAGCACATATACAGTATCTCATATGTGCTAGGTATTGTTCTAAACACTTAATATTAAATCATTTAATCCCCACAATGACCCTATGAGATAGATATGATTATTTTGACCAGCGTAAGATGAGAAAACCTGCAGCTGTACCACTCTGGCACTCGATCCCGTCAGATCTCGGAAGCTAAGCAGGGTCGGGCCTGGTTAGTACTTGGATGAGAGACTGCCTAGGAACGCCAGGTGCTGTAGGCTTGGGAGAAGGACTCAGCAACCCACTTCCAAAAGTCATTCTGCCATTAATAAACCTATGAATAGCAGAGAAGCACTGATAATAGTGTTTCGCTTGTACATAAGGTCGCTATGAGTCAGACTCCACAAACTGGAGGGCACCTAACAAAAAGAACAACAAGATGAGAAAAACTGAGACACAGAAAGGCATTTGGTTATTTGCCCAAAGCTGTGTAGCTAATACATTGAATTATCTAAAATTTATTTTTAATGGACACATAATAATTATATTTACGGAGTACAATGTGATGTTTTGTTCTACATATACACTATAGAAAGTTTCAGTCAAGCCAATTAACCTATCAATCACCCACCAACTAATTTTTTTTTCTTGGTTAGAACGTTAAAAATCGGTTCAAGCATGTCACTGTGGTATCAGTCCTTGAAAAATTATGTTATAAAGAAAGTTATATTTCCTGCCCATAGGAAGTTCTGGCCTCATATGTTTTACCTTCTTTCTTGTGCTGTGCCCACAGTGGGCTAACTATGGGCTGTTATAGGCCTTGAGAGTCAGTAGAATTAGCACACAGAACACTGTGGTGTAGCAGAGGGTTGCCATCTACATAGATAGTAGATCTTTGGGTGCTGTGTTGTCTTCTGTAGGCTAACCATATAAGAGGAAGTGAGCCTGTGGCTTTGTGCTTCTCAAACTACAGGTCCTTAGCTTTGCAAGCCAAGCAGGGCACTTTTGGAGATGCTCCTTGATAAAGTAGGAAGGTACTGGGTTGCTAGACCCACTCACTGTTGTATAGATATAATTCGTCTTTTTCACAGCTGATTTTCTGGTTTGGTAATAAAACAACAATAACAAAAATGAGAGTAACTTTGAACAAAGCCTAAATCATCATGTTTCCCAACATTTGACGTTGTCCCAGTAATTTTGTGGTCTGACCTAGCTTAGTACTTGGTCTTCGAATATGTATAATTTTCTATGTTTTCTCTTCTACTTTAGCAGGTAAAATGTAAGCAGAAAGAATTAGATTGCAAAACTATTTGTACAGCAAGAAACTTCAAATTTAGGGTAAGAGGAGAAAGGTGGAGAAGAATTTAAGTACAGGTCATTTTGAGACTTGGTAGCATTTTGATAAGGGGCCTTGTCCTTTCAGCACCTCCATACCAGGCCCAGATGTTGATCCCATTAGCCACATGACTTAGGGCCCTCTGGCTGTTCAAGCCTGTTCTGCCATGGAAAGGAAGAGGATTAACAGAGAATTAGCAATTTCTGGGAGCCTTTGATCCTTTGTTCCATCTGGAAGAAACTGTCTACAATGATATTTTAATCTCCATTCCATGGGAGGGAGAATGACTTATCTGATAGGTGATTTCGCACTCCATTTTGCCCTCCTTTTCTCTTTTTGGAAACCACTGGGTCAGCATATGTATGCATTTAAGACTTTAAAAAAGAGACTTGGTACTGCCAATACTCTTATTAGAGAAAAAAGAAATCTAATTCAAGGGTGATGCTCATATCTTTGTATCTTTCAGCTTATTGCTTCTGTCTCTCATTTGGTTCTGAACTCATTAATGGAAGAGGGAGTTTTTAGCTATTTCCATAGCTGCAACATCTGGCATTCTGGAAGACAAGGGGAGGGAGAATTATGAGGAAAGGTAAGAAATAATTAGATAAATTTCAAGATTTCTAAAATTAAGTCACGTTTGCCCTTAGAATAAAGTAAAATGAGTTAAAATGTGATGAAATAAAATAAAGATAATTTTCTGTGACCCACAAGATCTGTCTACCATCATAGACAGATCTGTACCATCTGTCCACTTCATTTACCTTTGTCCTGTTGATTTGTTCTATGAGAGCCAGTGTTTTTTGAACATGATGAGCCTGTCCCTGGCTCATGACCTTTCTACTTTCTGTTTTCTCTACTTAAAAATGTTCATTTATTTAAAAGATGACTTCAAATGTCATTTATTGAATATGTTCTAGTTAAATGGCATACACTGAAAAACAGAACAAAGATTTTGGTTCATAAGGAATTTACAATTTTATTGGAGGACTGGGGTAAAAAAACACAATAAGCTTGAAACATAATAAATAAATAAAATGTATTTAAAAATATGCGTTAGAATTTTTTAAAAAATTATCAGGATAAAAGGATCAGAAATACCTGGTATTAGAACAAGCTGAGATTTTTAATTGATAGACAAGTGGGTCAGCGTAGGCCTTACTGAGGTAAGATTTGAAGGAAATGAAGGAGTCAGACATGCAGCTATTGAAGAAGTCTTCTAGATAGATAGAACATCCATTTCAAGGCCACTACCAAGGTACCAATGTGCACCTGCCCGCTCTGGGCTAGTCAGTAGGCCTAAGAGAAATAGGAGATGTGGCCTAGGAGAAATAGGAGATGAGGACAGGTATATTCTTTGGCACAGAGCCACAAAGCCACAAAGAATATACCTGCCACAGGTCGTTTTATGAGCCTGATGAGCCATAACTTTTGCATGGAGGGAATTGAGACATTCCTTGGCTAATTATTTTCCAAGTTCCTTCATAGAGTTTGTTTCTATCATTCAGTTCTTAGTCCTTACTTCATCTCTTCTAGAAGACCACCCCTGAACACCTTAAGAAGTTACCATTCCATTCTATTCTTTTCCTGATTCACTAACTTGCTTTTTCTTTCTTATACTTATTGCTAATTGGAATTACTTCATATATTTGTTTACCTCCCATGTAAATCCTTTGTCGATTTCTGTCACTGGAATGTGAAGTCCAGGGGTTGGCTTCTGTCTTGTTCATTTCTACATCCCCAGGTGTTAGAATAGTGCCTGACATATAGTAGATATTCAGTAAATATTTGCTAAATGGATGGCTGTATTGAAATGGCAAGTAATGAGCCTACATATATGTTGTATCTAGGAATATTCAGCTATGCAGAATGAGCTTTAGAAGAGTAAAAAGATAATTGGGGCCACACCAGCTTGGATTTTTTGTTTGAAGGTAGGTGGGTACATAAAAGTAGAAGGATGTCTTAATTTTATTTAGTGTAATTTTTAGTTCAAGGATTTCCACTTGATTTAATTGCTTCCATTTCTTTGTTTATTTTTTTATGTTGGAATATTTAATATTTTTTTCTGTGTTTTATTGAAGCTCATACTATTTCCTTAAAACACTGTTTTAAATTTTCCATCCAAGACCTCTTCCTTACTGTTTTTAATCTGGTCAATTTCTGGCACCTTATTTGACTGTTTGGTGGATAATAGTTTCTTGAAATCTCTTGATGTGTGGGTATAGTATTGTCTAGGCATTGAAGGATTAGTTATTTATTCTGGTCATAATCTGGATTTGCTTGTGCCTGCCTTTTCAGACATTATATGCAGGTTGCCTATTGTCTGTCATCCTGTTCTTGCTTCCAAAATTTTGTACTGAATGATGTTCAGGCATTGGTTATTGGGAGAGAGCTGTTAACATGTTGTCACTCCTTCAGGACTAAAGAGCTATCCAACCTCAGATTATCTCAAATCTGTAGTTGATATGCTGTACAGCAAAGCCAAAGGAGTTCCTAAAATGTGTAGTCCATTCCCCCATGCCTCTTCTTGGAGCCAGAGTAGGCCAATAAGCCTTTTCTACAGTCATTAGATTTGGGCAGGACCACAGTGGAGGGACCACCCTTCAGCTTCTATGCCATGCCTGTGACACCAAAGCCACCACACTGTGTCATAGTTTGAGCTCACTGCTCAGCAAGACCAATGCAACACCAGAGTAGGAAAAAGTTCCATAGTGCTATAGGCTGCCTACTGTTGTACTCTTGTGACCTAAGATTGCTGAAGATAGCCATAAGTGATGCTGGTGGGAATAGAAGTATGAAAGACTAAGCTGTGTACCTTCTTCTGGCACAAGGGTTGTTCTAGAGATGTGAGACTGAAGATGGAGGTTTTTGGGATCTTCCCAGTGCTAGATTTCATGAGGTAGCACTGAGTTCCAAAGAAAAGTCCTGGGATTACAACTCTGTCCTACCCTTAGTGAATGGAGTCTTGCCCATGTTATATAACCCAAGTTTGGGGTTAAGTTGGTGAAGGCAGTCCCTTGGCTACCAGGGATAATGCTAAGTTGGATCTCATCTGACTTTCACAGTCTCAGGAACTTGTATAGTCTAAGGTGTATGGGAGGGGTGGCCCAAGCTCACTCTGAGGTTGTCAATGATGTGGGCTGAAGTCTATTAAACCATTTTGCAGGTCTCTGCCTTGATGCCAGGGGAGATCTAGAGGCTCTGTGTGTGAGCTCTGACTTGATATAGATGCCATTGTTTTCTGCCTGAGCCAAGTCTTACTATGATGAGTCTGGTTCTGAGCTTCAAGACAAAGACCTGAACTAACTTTCATGCCCTTCTTCCAAGTGAGTGGAAGTCCTCCTCAGTCCTTGATGCCTGATGTTGGGGAAGGGATGTTGGAGACAGTCTATGCCAACTGGCCAATTGCACTTAAATGAAGTACTTGGACTTGGGAAGCTGAGGATGCACAATTTTGGAGTTGAAATGTTCAAAGGTCTGAAAGTTCAAAGTGTTACATGAATTATTGTCTTCATGATAAAGTTACCAAGGAATAGAGATGGAGAAGAAGACAATGGGTCAGTACCTCAACTTTACATGATGAGGGCACTGATTATGTTTGGGACTATGCTGGCAATGCCTTAATTTATGCCTTCATTTTTTTTCTTTTTGTTAACTGTAATGTTATTCTGGATCCCATATCTACCTTTAGTGTTTGCTCCCTCCAATTCACCCATCCTTCCCCAGTGTGTTTTATCCTTCCAGAAGGCAATTCTGGTATACCATCATCTCCTTTTTAAAATTACTTCAATAAGTTCTCCCATTTATGAAGTCATTTTAATTCTTCTGTCTTGAAAAGAACTTCCTGATAGAAGTGGACTTTGTCTCTTTTCTTCTTCACCATCAAATTATAAAGTTTAACCAAGTCATCTTAGGTGAAGATAATGATGATCTGATGTTACATACTATGCAATATGACTTTACACATGCATTTCTTCTGCTTTGAGTGCACTCTTTCCCTATTTTTCCAGCCTAATAAATCCTAATTATCAAAAGGCACCAATGGTTTTCTCTTCTTCACTGTCTGCTGAGTAAATGTCTCTATTATTTGCTCTGTTTTTGTGCCTCATTCATTTTTTCTTATTTAGCAAGTACATTGAAATAATTCTTCTGTAAAACAGTAATCTGACAGGAATGGAAAGAATGAATTTTATTTTATGATTGATACATAATATACTCTAAATAAATATTTCTTTTATGAATGAATAAAACATGGAAAACTAAATTAATAAGCCTACTAGATTAGTCCACCACTAATACCTGTCAGTGTGTCATACTGTGGGGGCTTGCATGTTATTGTGATGCTAAAAACTATGCCACCAGTATTACAGATACCAACAGGGTTGCACATGGTAGACAGGTTTCAGCTGAGCTTCCAGAAGAAGAAAGAATAGGGAGAAGAACATGGCTAGCTCACTCTCAAAATAGCCATTGAAAACTCTTTGAATACCAGAGAACCACTCTCAGACATAGTGCTGGCAAATGAGCCCTTCAGGTTGGCAGGCACTCAAAAAATGACTGGGGAAGAGTTGCCACCTCAAAGTAGAGTCTACTTATTGACAGGAATGGAGTAAAGTCCCAGGTGTCCATTTCTTGATGTGGCATGACTCAAAATCAGGAGAAACAACTGTAAATATTCATTAATAGTTGGAACATGGAAAGTATGTAGTATGAATTTAGGAAAATTACAAATTGTCAAAAAGGAATTGGAACACATAAACATTGACATTCTAGGCATCAATGAGTTAAATGGGCTGGCACAGACCATTTTGAATCAGATAGTCATATGTTCTACTATGCTGGGAATGACAGACTAAAGAGAAATGGGGTGGCATTCATCATCAAAAATGACATCTCAAGATTTGTCCAATGTACAATGCTGTCAGTGATAGAATATGTCTACATAGAAATTCCATATGTCTACAAGAAATTCCAGTGTACATGACTACTATTCAAATTTACCACTAAGGCCACAGATGAAGATAGAGAAGATTTTTACCAGCTTCTGCAATCTGAAATAGATCAAACAGGCATTCTGGGTGTACTGATAATTACTGATGACTGGAATGCAAAAGTTGGAAAGAAAGAAGCCTTAGTAGTTAGAAAATATGTCCTTGGTGACAGAAACAATGCTGGAGATTGCATGATAGAATTTTGTCATACCAATGACCTTTCATTGCAAATACATTTTTTTCACCAATATAAATAGAGAATATAAACATAGAATTCACCAGATGGAATGTACAAGAACCAAACTGACTATATTTGTGGAAAGAGACAATGGAAAATCTCAATGTCAAAAGTCAGAAGAAGACCAGGTGATGATTGTGGATTAGTCCATCAATTGCTCATATGCAGAATCAAACTGAAGCTAAAGAAAATTAGAACAAGTGTACAAGAACCAAGGTATGATCTTGAGTATATACCACCTGAATTCAGAGACCATCTCAAGAAGATTTGATATGTTAGACACTAAAGATAGAAGACCAGATGTATTATGGCATGACATCAAAAACATCATTCACTAGGAAAACAAAAGGAAATTTAAAAGACAGGAAAAAAAGAAAAGACCAAATTACATGCCAAAAGAGACTCTGAAACTTGCTCTTGAATGATGAGCAGCTGAAGTAAAAGGAAAACATGATAACTTTTACAAACTAAACAGAATATTTCAAAGGGCAGCTTAAGAAGACAAAGTCAAATATTATACTGACACATACAAAGATCTGGAGATGGAAAACCAAAAAGGAAGAAAACATTCTGTTTTTCTTCAAGCTTAAGGAATTAAAGAAAAAATTCAAGCCTCAAATGGCAATAGGGAAAGATTCTATAGGAAATATATTAAACAATGCAGGAAACTCCAAAAGAAGATGAAAGGAATCTACAGAGTCATTATACTAAAAAGAATTGGTAGATGACCAATCATTTCAAGAGGTTACCTATGATCAGGAACCAACAATTCTACAGACAAGGTAGAAACTGCCTTGAAGGAATTGACAAAACACAAAGGTTCAGGAATTGATAGAATACAAGTTGAGATGTTTCAACATAAAGATACAGCACTGGAGATGCTCACTGGTTTATACCCAAGAGATTGGGAAAACAAGTACTTTGCCAACTGTGTTGTAGAGATCCATACTTTTGCATATTGCTAAAAAGGAGTATCCAACCAAATGTGGAAATTATGAAAAGATGTCATTAATATTACACACAAGTAAAATTTTGCTAAAGATCATTCAAAGGCCACTGCAGGAGTATATAGACAGAGAACTACCAGAAAATCAAGTCGGATTCAGAAGAAAGTGTAGAACCAGGGACATCACTGCTGAAGTCAAATGGATATTAGCCAAAAGCAGAGAATACCAGAAAGATGTCTATGTGTGTTTTAATGACTATACAAAGACATATGAGTCTGTAGATCATAACAAATAGTGGATATTATTGTGAAGAATTGGGAATACTGGAGCAATTAATTGTAGAAGGCAGTTGTTCTAACAGAGCAAGGAAACACTGCTGATATTAAGTCAAGAAAGGTGTGTGTCAGGGCTATATCTTTTCTCTGTACCTCTTCAATCTCTATCCCAAGCAAATAGTTCAAGAAGCTGAACTTTATTAAGAATAACACAACATCAAGATTGGAGGAAGACTCACTAACAATCTGTGTTATACAGATAACACAACTCTGCTTGTAGAAAGTGAAGATGATTTGAAGCATTTACTGATGAAGATCAAAGATACGCCTCAACATCAATAAAACAAAAATACTTACAACTGGGTCAGTAAGCAACTTCATAACTCTACAATCAATATCCATGAAAGTAGCAGTCAAGAAATCAAAAGATGCATTGCATTGGGAAAAACTATTGCAAAACAACCTTTTTTAAGGTTCTGAAATGTAAAGATGTCACATCGAAAACAAAGGTGTACTCCACTCATGCTGTGATATTTTCAGTTGCATCATATGGTTGTGAAAGCTGGATATTGAGTAAGGGAGACAGGAAAAGAACTGATGCTTTTGAATTATGGTGCTGGTGATGAATATTGAATATTGACTGTCAAAAGAACCAACAAGTCTGTCCTAGAAGAAGTGCAACCTAGTGCTCCTTGGAAGCAAGGATGGTTAGACTGCATGTTACATATTTTGGACATGTTGTCAGGAGAGACCAATCCCTGGAGAAGGAAATCATGATTGAGAGGGTGGAGGATCAACAAAAAAAGGAAGACCCTTAACTAGATGAATTGACCCACTGTCTGCAACTATGACCTTAAACATAAAAAAGTTTACATGCCTGGCACAGAATTGGGGAGTGTTTCATTCTATTGTACATAGAGTTACTATGAGTCAGACCTGATTCAAGGACACCTAACAACAACAATTAACAGTAATTATTAGAAATGACTTTTAAATTTTAGTATAGCCCAGTGACAGTTATATTCTACTATTTGTTTTCTATTGATAGGAGCTTTATTGCTTCTTGCTATTCCAGAATGATACAATTTTGCATTTCCTTGGAAAATATTACAATGGCCATTGTCACAAAATATCTTTTATCTTCAATTCTTTGTTCTTTTTTAACAGCCATAATTATCTAAAAAAACTTGCATTTAATAATATTTTGTCAGCTGGGTATCATGGTATACACCTGGAATCCCAGCAACTGGGTATGCTGAAGCAGGATGATTGCAAGTTTGAGTACAGGGGCTACCTGTGCAACTTAACAGGACAGTCTCAAAGTAAAAAAATAAAAAGGATGGGGTACAGGTCAGAGGTAGAGCTCCTAACTTGCATGTATGAGCCCCTCACTTGAACCTCTCAGTACCACACACACACACACACACACACACACACACACACACACACACACACACAAAATCATTGGAACATAGCAATTTTATAGAATGCAAGGAAAACTTAGTGGAAAGACACAGCATGATATTTACAAAAAACTACTCAGAATTATTTAGTCATTAGAAAAAATTTAGTAGAACCGGGTGCGGTGGCGCATGCCTGTAATCCCAGCAGCTCAGAAGGCAGAGGCAGGAGGATCCCAAGTTCAAGACCAGCGGCAGTCTGCGTAATTTAGCGAGATCCTGTCTCAAAAAGTAAAAAAATTGGCTGGAGGTGCAGCTCAGTGGTCCAGCACTTGCAGAGCATGTAAGTGCGAGGCTCTGGGTTTAACCCCCAGTATGGGGAAAAAAGAAAAAAAAAAGAGAAAAAGTTACTTAATAAACACTAAACATACTAGAAACAGGCAATATGATACTGAATCTTTTAAAATTTTTAATTAATTAAAATATGTAAAATAAGTTACAAAATGGAAATTAAGTATAGTAATTTATTGTTTTATAAGGGAGCTGTTTAAAAGGGATTAGGTTATACTGCATTAATACTTTGCTTTTATTGTTAGATAGAAATAACAGATGGAAAATATACTTCCAGAATGTCTGCCTAATTAAGTATATGGGTTTCTTAAATATGTCAAAATAAAACTGACTGTCGGCAGATGTGCATGAAAACAAAACCTTTGTGAAATCAGAAAAATCCATGTGTTCATCTGTCATAGAACTCAGGCAAATAAGACATATTTTCAATGTGATAACTGGTGGTTTGTTTATAATAATAAAATCATCTTGCTACACAAAGTTAAGCCATGTTTCTGGGGAATAAAAATCCATTATTTTTGTGAATATGTATAAAAATAATGGCAACTAGAACAATTAAAGTAGAATCGCTCAGGAGATGTGGGTGTTAGTCATGTGAGCTACATTCTCTCTTTCTACAATAAGTACTCTTGCTGTACTTGCTTGTTTTTTTTCAGGCTTTCTGTCAGTCATCATGTTCTGAGCTATCTAAGAAGAAACAGGTATTTTTGTGTGTCTAGCTGAAAATAAAACTGATGTACTCTTTTTCTAGCTATAACTATTTAATTTTAGTTTTCTTCTTAAAACAAAGTGCTCAGATTTCTCAGGAAAATTGCTTTTGAATTAGGATATGCTTATGAATTAGGATTGCTTTTGAATACTGAAAGCTGAGACATGGTAGAAAAAAAGGTAATATAACACTTTCATTAAGTTTATCTCTACAATTCAATAGCCAGAAAAACACAGACATTTATAATTTACTGAATATAATTTTGTTTACATAATTTTAAAATATAGGAATGACTTAAAACAGTGAAAATAACAGGATTGATCTTTTGAATTCTCAGTTTACTTTGTAAGGAAGGATGGATAAAAATTTAATAGATGAACAGGAGAGTAAAGAAAGCATGATATATGAGCAGAGAAATAGAACTTTAAGACCTTGCATAAATACTTCCCCCAATTTAATATTCCTGATAGAAAATGTTAAATTTTTGTTCCTTATAGTCCAAATGCACATTAAATGTAATCTTTTTACATGATACTTCATTTTTCTATCATAAAATAATTGTTGTTATTGTTGTTAGGTACCGTCGAGTTGGTATCCGACTCATAGCGACCCTCTGTACAACAGGGGAAACACTATTGTCAGTGCTTCTCTGCTGTTCATAGGGTTTTCAATGGCAGGTTGATTTTTGGAGGTGGTTGCCAGGTCCTTCTCCCAAGCCTACAGCTTCTGGTGTTCCCAGGTGGTCTCCCATCCAGGTACTAACCAGGCCTGACCGTGTTTAGCTTCCAAGATCTGATGGGATTGGATGCCACAGGGCTACAACCAATAAAAATGATCAAAATAACAATGCTATTGATGTTTGAAAATAAGAGAGATCAGGGTGACCAGTTAGACCCTGTCAAAAGTACCAGTGCCTGCTCTACAAATGGCCTAGGCTCTGTGTGCTGAATGCCAATGCAACTATACCTTTGTTGAAAGTCCTAGAAGTTTTATTTTATCTGCCTCAAAGACTTTAGAATGTCCAGAGAAAGTATTTTTTTTAATTTATATTCATTCTTTTTGTTTGTTTTTGTAAAAAAAATATTTCATGTCTTTTATATGCCTTTCAGGATCTTGATGTGAAAAACATGGAATCATCATCTGGGATTTTGATTATTTAAAACAAAGTAGATGTAGTTCATCTTGTCAAATAGCATATGATTTGAATATTTGTTGAGGGATTTATTATGCTTATTTACAATTGATACTATAGTGTCCCTAGCATACTAAAAGTATTGTTTTTTATAGTCCTAGGGTTTGAACCCAGGCTCTTGCACATGCTAGGCATGCACTCTAATACTGGGCTATATCCCCAGCCAGAAAGTGACTATTTGAAATTACAGAATACTACAAATGGTAGAGTAACATATGAATTTATTTTTAAGTAACTTGGAAATCTGCTTTCAGAGAGATTTTGCTTTGATACAATGGAGTTACTGGAATTGAATTGAGCAACTGTCAGTTACATATATTGGCCCACTTTTTTCCCTCAAAAATATTACTTGCAATACAAAGCAGTATAGTAAACACTGTCAGTGTTTGCCACGTGAGCATTTCTTCCATTGAGGCAGCCTCTTTGTTTCCTATTCCAGTGTATATTTTCAGTCTATTGGCCATTGTACTTTTGTCCACCATGGGTCCAAGGATAACACGTAATGTCAGCTTAATAATGCAGAAGGAGAGATGTAAAGAGATGATTTAGTAAATGTCTGCCATTTCATTTTCTCTGGTCCTTTTGCCTGTGGCCTGATGTTAATGCTTTTCTGTGGCTGCATTGTTGTTGTTGTTGTTAAGTGCCATTGAGTCGAGTTCGACTCATAGCAACCCTATGTACAGCAGATCGAAACACTTCCCGATTCTGTGCCAGGCAAATGATCTTATTTATGTTTAAGCCCATTGTTGCAGACACTGTGTCAATCCATCTGGTGGAGGGTTTTCCTCTTTTGCGTTGACCTACCACTCTCCCAAACATGATGTCCTTCTCCAGGGATTGATCTCTCCTGACTACATGTCCGAAATATGTAAGATGCAGTCTGGCCATTCGTGCTTCCAAGGAGCACTCTGGTTGCACTTCTTCTAGGACAGATCTGTTGGTTCTTTGGGCAGTTCATGATATATTCAATAGATGTCTCCAGTACCACAGTTAAAAAGCATCAATTCTTTTCCTGTCTCCTTTGTTCAATGTCCAGCTTTCACAACCATATGATGCGACTGAAAATACCATGGCATGAGTCAGACGCACCTTTGTTTCAATGTGACATCTTTGCTTTTCAATACTCTAAAGAGATCTTTGCCACAGCTTTCCCTAGAGCAATGTGTCTCTTGATTTCTTGACTGCTGCTTCCATGGGTGTTGGTTATAGAGCCAAGCCAAGCAAAATCTTGGACAACCTCAATCTTTTCTCCATTTATTGTGAACTTGCGTGCTGACCCAGTCATAAGGATTTTAGTTTTGTTGATGTTTAGTCTCAACCCATATTGAAGGCTATGATCTTTGATCTTCATCAGTAAATGTTTTAAATTCTCTTCCCTTTCAGCAAGCAGAGTTGTGTCATCTGCATAAA
>VMDO01006567.1:0-15002 GCA_007922755.1 Pedetes capensis
TTATCTCTGGTAATACTTTGTTCTGAAATTTATGTTGCCCAATATTATTAGGCACTCTTACCTTTCTTCTCATTAGTATTTATAAGGCATACTTTTTCTCTCTTGAGTTTTAACACAGCCATAAGCTTTTATTTTATTTTTATTTTATTTTTTTTAAAGAATGCACTTACCTTTAATGGAAGGGAGACAAAAATTTTGAAGCTAGGAATTGCTTCAGAGTTCTGGGCCAAAGACAGAATAAATTAGCTGGGGAAGAAAGTCAGCCCAGAGATGGGCATTTTGAAGAAACGCCAAGATCTAGGAGTTACTAGAAGATCCAGGCTTCCAGGAGACAAATGAGAAGAGGATATTGAGGGAGTTAGTTGAATAATTCCCCTTGCAGTCTCTTAAGGAACCCTTCAGGGATGTTGTTCATTACCCTAAACTAGGTTCTGGAACCCTTGGTGGTTTCTTTTGTGTGTCTAATTGTACTGAGGTTATCTTTCTAAAAGGAGGTCCATAATGGAGGAAGTGAACAGGAACAATGTACAATGATATGTATGTCTGCATATATCAAAATGAAACCCATTATTTTGTGCACTAACTTTAAAAAAGGCAGGAAGATCACAGATTTGAGGCCAGAGGCAGCCTATGCAACTTAGACCCTGACTCAAAATAAAAACTGGACTGGGGTGCTGCCCAGTGGCAGAGCATTTGGAAAGTATGTGCCAGGTCCTGAGTTCATCCCCCTTGGGCTGTTAAATAAAAAAGAAAGAAAGAAAAAAAAAGAAAGAAAGGAGGTCCAGCCTTCTGATTACACAAGAAGGAAGAGAAGGCCCTACTCAGAGAATCAAGGAAGGCTTATAATCCTAAAATCAAGAGGAGAGGGAAAAGGCAGTTGGTGTGTTTTCCAGGGATGTCCTGCTGGTGAGGCACATTCAGACATCTCCCTGTAGCCCAGGGGAGCTGTGGTGTGCAGAAAACCCATGCCATTCTTCTGCAGCATATTCAATGGATTCTCTCCAGAAATCTCCTGCTGCCTCCAAAGAGAAGTCAAATACAGAGATACTGGGAAGTCCTTCTCTCCAAGACTTATTGCCCCCAAAGGAGACTTACACTTTCCATGTGACCTCCTAGACTGTTTTCACATCCTTTGCTTCTCAGCTCTGGGCTCACTTGCCAGGCCACTGCAGAACTCCATGTACCCCCAAACTATTTTTAAAGTTTTTTTTATAGATAGTATATAGTTGCATCTTACTTTTTAATTGGAGTTTTTAGACCAGTTACACTTAACTAATATAATTTTCAAAATGTTTGCGTTTAAATTTATAATCTTGCTATATACTTTCTAATTTTTCTCATGTGCTTTGCATTTTGACCTACTTGGCTTCCTTTGCAATGAGTATTCCTTATGATTGTATTCCTTTGGTTTCTCTTGAGAAAAAGAACTGTCCCTAATCCCTCCCTCCTCCCCACCACCACTTTCTCCCTACCTCCTCCCCTCCCACCCACCCCCCTTTCTCTTTGTAAAGAGGCTTACTGCATAATATTACCTCCCATGATTATTGTGATTCAGAAGTCCCACTACCTGCTGTCTGTAAGCTGGATACTCAGAAAAGCCTGTTGTAGTTTGAAGGCCTGAGAACAGAGAGTTGTTAATATAAATTCCAGTGAAAGTGTGAAGACTTGAGAACCAGGGGCAAGAGGGCAAGAGATCAGCTTTCTCCTGCTGTTTCATTCTGTTCAGATGCCCAACAGATTGGATGATTCCTACCTACTGCTTTACTCAATTCATCGGTTCAGATGTTGATATAGTCTAGAAACAGCCTCAGAGGACACACTCAGAAGTAATGTTTAACTGGATATTTGGGCATCTCCTAACCCCTTCAAGTTGACACATTAAAATTAACCATCACAATATACCATTTTAGGTTGTCTCCTTTTTTCAGAAAGCAGTTACTGAAGGGTTTACAGTATACATGTTTAGCATACCATGGTTTACCTTCATGTAATGTTTCTCCTCTCCTTTCTTCCCTTCCCGTCTCCTCCCTTCCCCTCCACTCCTCTCTCCTCTATTCATTTCTTCTTTTCTTCTTTTGACAGGGTTGGCCCCAAACTTGTGCTCCTCCTGTCCCAGCCTTCCAAGTCACTGGGATTGTGTGCGTGTGCCACTATGCCTGGCTCCATACATTTTACTTCTGCACTTTTAGATATTCCATAATGCTTTGTTAATTTGGTTGTTTTAAATAGTTATATTTTAAGGACAGTGGTAAGACATGTCATTTTGTGTTTACCTTCATGTTGGTATTCTTCATTTCTTTGTCTAGATCCAACTCTCCATCTAGTATCATCTGTTTTCTGCCTGTAGACTTTATGAAGACTTTAGCTTTTTTATTTTTATTTTTTTGGTTGTAAGCACATGTTGGAAGGTAGTTCTTTTAGCTTCTGGCTATCTGGACAAAGGGTTATGCCTTAATATTTAAAAGGTATTTTCACTGCATATAAAACTCTAGACTGGCAAGATTTTTGTTGTTGATCTGGTTCTTTAAACAAATGTTATTGTTTTATGGCCTTTCTGTTTCTAAGAAAAATCTTGCTATAGTCATTTTGTCATGTGAATTTGGTATGTTTTTTTCCCACTCTGATTAAACTTAGAATTTTCAGTGTCATAGGTCATTAGCAGTTTGATTTTTCTTTTCATTTGCGGTGCTAGGGATTGAACCCAGGGCCATGCAAATACTAGGCAAACTGTCTACCACTGAGCTACATCTCCACCCCAGCAATTTGATTATCATATGCCTCCATGTAGGTTTTTTCATGCTTCTTCTACTTGGGGATCATTAACCTTCTTAAAGTTTCCTTCAAATTTGGAAGATTTTTGACCGTTATTTCTTCATTGTGTGTGTGTGTACTGGAAATTTTTTATTGAGGTGAAATTTAAATTACAAATTTTAAATGACCAATTCAGTGGCATTTAGTACATTCATAATATTCTGTAACCACTACATCTGCTTGGTTCCAAAATATTTTGATTACCCCAAAAGAAGACTCTATAGTCAGTAAGCAGTTATTTTCTATTCCAAATCCCTGCAGTGGCTGGCCTTCATCAGTGTATATTCTGTCTCGATGGAGTTATTTTAGAAATTTCATATAAATGAAATGATATAATGTGTGGTCTTTGGTGTCTGACTTCCTTTATTTACTATAATGTTTTTGAGTTTTATCCAAACTTTAACTTTGTATTATGCTTTTTGTTGGTTGTTAGACATTGTGAGTTTTATGATGTTGTGCTGGATTTTGTTTCATTCTTTTAAAAAGTGTTAATATGAGCCAGGTGTAGAGGCACATGCCTGTAATTCCAGTGACTCAGGAGGCAGAGGCAAGAGGATCACAAGTTTGAAGCCAAAGGAAGCCTACATAAATTAGACCCGAGACCCTGTCTAAAGATAAAAAATAAAAAGTGATAAGGGGATACTGAGAATGCAGCTCTCTGGTGGAGCACTTGTAAAGTACGCACAAGGCCATGGGTTCAGACCCCAAGTACCACAAAATTAAAATTAAAATAAAACAAATGTTTGTTTTGACACATACTTAAGTTACTTGGAATCAGTTTGACCTTTTGAGGATTCCTTTTATCTTTTTAAAAGTGGATCTGGAGCAGCCTTTAATTCATAGCTAATATAACCATTTTGAGGACTCTGCCTCAATGCTCTGTATTTTAAAGGTTTCTCCACTCTGGCTCACAGGGTCAAGAATTATTCTCAGCTTTGTGAAAGCTGCAAAAATTGTTTAGCTTGTTACTAGTTCTTTCCCTGGCTCTGGGAAATTTCCTTTCAAACACAGGCAAAGACTGGAGGGGGACTTTTATTATTATTGTACTTATTTATTTATTTATTTATTTATTTATTTATTTTTGCCACTTTCCAAAGGTCTCTGTACACCTAACTCTTCTCCACAGATCTAACTTCATTGGCCTCTTGACCTCCTTGTATCTCTGACTTCTTATTTCAGCAATATCATGTGCCTGTGCTACAGCTTGGGAACTTCCTCTAGACAGTGAGCTGGGACAAACCTAGGAATCACCTATTTTGTTTGCTTATATCAGTGATCACAGGTAATGTCTGAAAAATATTATTTCATGCAGTTTTACTGCTATATTAGTGTTTGCTTTTGGTCAAACAGTTCACGTACCGTTACTTCTTCATAGGCAAATGTTACTCAGCTTTTGATCAGTATAAAGAAAGTCTATCTTGAATTTCAAGCAAGTATATTTATTTAAGGAATTTATCAAGTGATCTTGCCAATCATTGGATCATATGGTACAGATTTTCTGCAGATTTTCTTATTATATGTTTAAAATATGTTATTTTTATGACTTTTCTCATATTTAGATATAATTTTATGGTTTCCTCTATTTGAGAGAGTCTCATGGTAAATACCAGTACATTACTGGATATGTCTCTCAAAGCTATACTTTATTTTAGTCTTTCCCAACTCTAGATTGGAGCTCTCAGCTAGAAGTTTACTGTAGAACTAACTTACCTTCAGAATTCTGTTTTATTTTTCTAGCTATATCTGATACTATAATTTATAAAGTGCTATGTATTTTTTGTTTAAATATAATAGTGCTTTAGATTCAGGGATAAACAAATAGTAGCTAATAAGCCAAATCTAAATGAAACACTGGCTGATAAATTTCATACTCTGTAGGAGAAGCTCAAAAAACTGGAATGGAAGGAAGCTCTAAAACTCCTACTTTTGCTAAGTACTAACCAGACCCAACCCTTCTTAGCTTCCTAGATGTGACAGGATCTGACATCACAGTGGTATGGCTGCAGGCTAATCATAGGATAATGAATGAAAATAGCTAGAAGCAAATATATATATAAATATACTTTTCATACACTATTAATCACCTAATGTAAGCACATGGAACAATAGATGTTAATAAGGCTGTCTTTTTTCCCCTAAATTGTTTTGGAGTTGGTAGAGAGACAAAATTCATTCAGTTTGATAGATGCTGTCTAATGATATATGTTAAAAGAACCATTGATATATGTTAAAAGAACCACACAAAAATAATAGCTCAACTTGACTGAGGGCAGTCAATAAAACAATTCCCCTTAAGAGGAATGAGCAAAATGTCACTTCAGTTTTAACTGAAAGGAAGCTACAGTGTCCTGATGGTGTGTTGCAAATCCATCTTCAGCTGCTGCTTAAAGGCAAGCACCACCTAAAGGCATTAATGCTGAATGTTAATCATAGTGTTATGGACTGAAGTGTGCAGGCTCTGACAAATTCAAATGGCAAAACCTTAAACACCAATGTGATTATATTTGGAGACATATCTTCCAAAAAGGCAATTAAGGCTAAATAAAATAATAAGGTGAAGCTCTGATACAATATGACTAGTGTCTTTATAAGGAGAGGAAAAGACACCAGGGATGCAAGTGACGGAGAAAAGGCTGTGTGAGACACAAAGAGAAGGCGGCCATGTGTAAGCTAACAGGAGAGGCCTCAGGAGAAACCAAATCTGCCAATGGCTTGATCTTAGACCTCTAGTTCTAGAATGGTGAAAAAACCCCTGTTGTTTAAGCCATCCAGACTGTAATATTTGTCAAGGCAGTCATAGCTGACAATGATAGACTTTGGTGCCATGAAGTGATATGTTACTATAACAAATTATTAAAAATGAGAAACTCACTCTGGGACAAAGTAATGAGTAGAAATGAAAGAATTTTGATGGGCATATTGGAAAAATGTCTAATTTGCCTTGACAATACTCTTCAGAAGAATATGGACATTAAAGGTAATATTGATGAAGTCTCAGGTAAAAATAAAGAACATTGTAGCAGAGGTTAAGGAAAATGATCCTTATTATAAATTGGCAAAGAAATTTTCTTAATTATTATCTAGGGTTTTGTGGGAAGTACATGTTAAATATGACGGATGAACTTAGATATTTAAATGAGGAAACAAGTAAGGAGTAACATGTTCCAAGCAAGCCCCAAACCTGGCACAGCAAATTCCATTAACCATAGGGATTGAGAGCACTTTTCCTTGTTTCCATGACCCAGCTCTAGTCCCCTTGTGTTGCCCTGGTTCTGTGGGAGTACCTTAGTAGAATCTCTTCCTTGTCTCTCTCCTGCTGTCTTCCCTTCACAACAAAGATAAAGACTGCCTTGCTTTTTGGGACCTGTTGTCCTCAGCACTTGTGACAAGTAGCAACCATGATGATTTCAGAGCCACCTTCACAACTTTTTTCTCTTTCCTTTAGGAATGATACGTATCCATAATCGAAAAGCCCTAGGATCCTCTAGATTACACAAGAACTCAAAAATCCAATAGCCTTTCTTCATTCCTTCCTACTTCCTCTGTTCTCTTTAGTTCAAACAGACACATAATCTCTGCTAGTATAATCCTATCTCTAGTCCTGGCTCTGCTAAAATTGTCAATCTAGTCAGGGAGTCACAGGATGCTCTCTATATACCCTCAGTGTTCTCTTTACAACAAGCTTTCCATAGTTTACAAAGTGGATGGGCTGCTAAGAATTTTCCAAAAGTTTAAGATCTGATTCCTATTTATTTAACAATTTCCTCTTTAATTCATCTCTCTGCTCTCACATTTTACTATAAGCAATCAGGAAGAATTAAGAAGTCCTTCAGTATATTGACTGGACATATCCTTAGCTGTATATATATATTTTTTGTCATTTGCAATTTCCACTTTTGACAAAGCACTAGAAGAACATAACATAACCAAGTCCTTTGCTACTTCATAACATGAGTCATTTTTCCTCCACTTTCCAGTAACACATTCCTTCTATCTGTCTGAGATGTCACCAAAATAGCATTTAACATCCAAAATTCTATAAACAATTTGCTAACAGCAATCTATACCTTGTGTATGATGCACATAAAACCTCTTATAGTCTTTTCTAACCAAATTCCAAAGCCATCTTTGCATTTTTAGGTATTTGTTACAGCATCACTCTATTTCTGGCACCAAGATATTAAGAGCTGATACCTTTAAGAGGTGACTAGGTGATGAGGGCTCTACCCTCACAAATGGATTTATGCTGTTATCAAGGGAGGGAGATTCTTATAAGTTAAGCCCTCTCTCAGGCTCTTTCTCTGTCTCACATGTGATTTCTTTCCCTTCTTCCATGTTGTAACACAGTGAAAGGCTCTCACCACATGCTGGCATCATGCTCTTGGCTTTCTCAGCCTTGATAGCCACAAGCGAAAAAAAAATCTCTGTATTTTTTAATAAATTACTTAGCTCATTGTATTTTGCTATAGCACCAGAATAGAGATGAAGTTGGGCTGCCATAAGAAAATATCATGGACTGGTTGGCTTGAACAATAGAATTGATTTTCTCACAGTTCTAAAGATGAGACATCTAAGATCAAGGTGACAGCTAATTCAGTTGCTCTCTTCTTGGGTTGCAGATAGTGGCTTTTTCCCTGTCTCCTCACATGAAGAGAGAAGAACAGAGGAAAAGGGAGGGAAGGAAAAAGCGGGGGGAGAGAGAGAGAAAGAGAGAGAGACAGAGACAGAGACGGAGAGAGAGACAGAGACAGAGAGAATCTCCTTATTTTTTCTAATGTTGTCAAATAAGGTCTCCATTCTTGTAACTTTGCTTAACCTTAATTACCCTTTTGTATGCCCTATCTTCAAATATAATCATTTTGGGGGAGAAGAATTTGCAAGAAGAGTTCCCATGCAGAGCCTCTAGGAGAGAATCTATTTCCTTTGTAACCCCTAGATGTAATCAGCATTCCTTAACTCTAGCTCTCTCCCCTTTCTT
Organism: Pedetes capensis; assembly: GCA_007922755.1. Taxonomy (NCBI): domain Eukaryota; kingdom Metazoa; phylum Chordata; class Mammalia; order Rodentia; family Pedetidae; genus Pedetes; species Pedetes capensis. The sequence goes on from VMDO01006567.1 coordinate 7,790, forward strand.
CAAATGCCTCAGAGGTGGGTTGCATATTTCTCACATTGCATCAATATTCTCTTTTGCTTCCATATTCCGCTTTTAAAGATACTTACGATTCTATTTGATCCTAGATGACCCAAGGTGATTTCTTCTTCTCCCTGTCAACTGATTAGCAAGCTTAATTCCATTTGTATTCTTGATTTCTTTTTGTCATGTAATTTAACATGTAGACATCTTTAGGAACCTATTACTCTCTCAATAACATTTACTGTCTACGGAAACTGCTGGAAGAGAAATGGGATAGTATAATTATACCCCAATCTCACAAATTTTGTCTTTAAATCACTTTCCAAGTGACTGTTTATTGTGGGAGCAAAAGCCAAGTGTAATGAACCATTTTCAGGACAGCAAAGGAAAAGATAATGTGATTTAAAATTTTATATAGCTTTTAATTCTCAAATCAAACATATTGTCTATTGTAGTCATCATTTAAAAAACTGGGGTACTGGGAAATCACTGATGAATCTTCTAGTATTTTGAAAGTCAACTGACATTTCAGAATCAGTTTTCACATCTGTAAAAGGAAAGTAATAAATACTGCTTAAAATATTCCAAGGAGTTCATTAAGAGAAAACACTGAATGGAAAAATACCACAAAATATGAAAAGATGAATACAAATATGTACTTGTATAATTAATATTGGCACCTTGTGTTCTTGAGGATAAAAATATGGAAGATGATTTTTTTTTTCCGGTACTGAGGGTTGAACCCAGGCCCTCACGCCTGCATGCTTTGCAAGTGCTAGACTACTGAGCTGCGCCCCAGCCCTTTTTTTTTTTTTTTTTTAACTTTTTGAGACAGGGTCTCGCTACATTACGCAGACTACCTCTGGTCTCGAACTTGTAATCCTCCTGCCTCCGCCTCTCGAGCCACTAGAATTACAGGCATGCGCCACCGCACCCGGTGGAAGATGATTCTTTAACCTATTAACTTCGACTTTCTTTGCTGACATAGTCCTGTGTCCTTTTCAAACTGACTGAAGTTTATGTTACAGTTAGCAAAATATTTACTGCATCAAGTCTAGTCCATCCAGTAGATTGAGATAATGCCATAAACTGAATTGTGCCTCGTCAAGATTCATATTATAATCCTAACCTCAGCACTTCAAAATGTGACCGTATTTGTAACTTAATTTGCAAAGGCAGTTAAGTCAAAAGTCACTTATTAGGGGAGGCCATCATCCAACTTGACTGTTGCCCTTATAGTAATAGGAAATTTGGACAAAGACATATGTAGAAAGAAGACGGTGTAAAGACACAGGGAAAAGGCAGTCATCCACAAGCCCAGGAGTGTAGACTGTACCAGATCTTTCCCTCAAGGACTTGAGGAAATAAGTCTGGAATGGTGGCACATGCCTTTAATACCAACAACTCAGGAGGCAGAGGAAGGGGGGTTGCAAATTCCAAGCCAGAGGCAGCCTGCATAATTTAGCAATATGCTATCTCAAAGTACAGAGCAAAATATGAAAAACACAAAAAACAAAAATGTGCGTGGGACTCATGGTTAAACTCCATAGCATTTTTTTTGTTTTGTTTTTTTTTGTTTTGTTTTTTATTTTAAAAGAAGTCTTGAGGAGGAACAAGCCCTACTGACACCTTGATCTTGGAATTCTAGCTTCCAGGATTATAAGAAAATATTTTTCTGCTTTTAAACACCCAGTATATGATATTTTGTTATGGGACAGCCCTAAGAAACTGATATAGGCAATGCAGAATGATTGTGTTAATCTGTGAAGGATAGTGATCCACACAGTAGTGTTAGCCTTGCAAACACTGATGATTATTTCTCTCCTGTACTCCACAAATTGCAGTGCCCCAACAGTGGCTTATCACATGTAAAATTACATATTATGTATTTATGAGACATAGATTAAATTCACAGTTTCTACTTTGAAGATGTTTGTAATCTGGTAAATGGAATCAAGGTATTTTCCTCTCTTGTCTTTATCACAAAGGAAAATAAGAGACCATCCTATCACATAATGTGCCCAAGTAGTCATCATTTCAGGTTTACAAAACTCAAAATGTGTCATCACGAATGGGTTTGTGTCACTTACTTGCCTCCAAATACAATAATTAAAATGATCTCATTGGAGGATCTGTCCAATGTAGTTCCACTACAAAAAAAGATCTCATGGCTTAAAGCAATATTTGTTAAGGATGTCTTTAAATACCTCACACATTATCTAAATGGAGCAAGTTATTTATCTTTAACATATGTTAAATATACCATAATTTCCTAACATATGATACACCTTAAACAATATATGTATATATAATATAATTATAATAACATGATGTATTTCTTAGCTCAAAAATGATTTAAGAGGCTAGGTGTGATGGCTCACACCTGTAATTCCAGACACTTAGGAGGCGGAGGCAGGAGGATCACAGGTTTGAGGCCAGAGGCAGCCTGTGGAACATAGCAATACACTAATTCAAGATAAAAAAAATGAAAGAGAGGTTGAGAGGTGCCGCTGAGTGGTAAAAAGCTAGTGAGTTCCTGGGTTCAACCTCCAAGTATAAAGAAAAAAAAGGAAAGAGGAAAGGAAAGGAAAGGAAAGGAAAGGAGTGGAAAGGAAAGGAAAGGAAAGGAAAGGTGCAGGTATAGCCTGGAGAGCTTCCTCCTCCTTCTTCTTCTTCTTCTTCTTCTTCTTCTTCTTCTTCTTTTCTTTTTAAACTTCTTTCAGTGTTTGGGAGGGGCTAGTACTGGTGGATATCTATATCCTCAAGAGAATAAAGTCACTATCAAGGAAAGCCAAAGTAAATTTTACAAGATGGTGGAGGAAGAAGAAATTTAACTGTTTCAAATGAGATGATTAGGAAGGCTGTAAAGGAATCTGGGACTGGAGCTACACATTACCATTTAACTCAGATAACATGGTGACAATGAAGCTGAATGTGTAGCCTGAGCAAAGAATTTTTAAGGATTCAGTGAATGACAAAAATAAATACATAAATATGGCAATAATCTGGCTAACCATAATAGTACATCTTAGAATAAAATTTAGAGCTATTTATCCATTGGTCTATCTCTACTTTCCACTAATACAAAACTTTCAGTGTATCCACCCAAAAACTACATGAATGTTCATAGAACATTATTCATAAAAGAAAACAAAGTGAAAACAACCTGATGGTCCTTTGAATGGTCAACAAACATAATCTCTTACATCTATACAATGGAATATTATTCAGTGATATAAAGACCTACAATACTTATATATGTCACAACAGGGATGAGCCTAGAACATGTTATGGTAACTGAAAGAAACCAGTTATAAAAAGCCACCTATTATAATATATACAAAATTGGCTAGGGTTTAGCTCGGTTGGTAGAGTGCTGCTTTAAGGCCCTGGGTTCGATCTGCAGCACCACAAAATGGGAGAAGAACCTGGCAGCCCATTCCTGAAACAATGTGCCATTGAAAACCTTGTGAATAGCAGAGAAGCACTGACATAGTACAAGGCATAGCATAGTGTCAGTGAGTGTTTTGTTCTATTCTACATAAGTTTGCTATTAGTTCGACCCCACTTGATGGCACCTAACAACAACAATCATATATATGAAATGCCTAGAATAAGCAAATATATAGAGATAGAAAGTAGATTAGTGATTAAGGCTATAGGGAATGGATTTGAGTAGTCATGGCTAATGTGCAGGGTTCCTTTTGGGAGTAATAATTTTTTTTCTGAAATTGATTATGGTGAAGAATACACAACTCTGGGACTATATTGAAAGTCATTAAAGCCACTAAAGTATACACTTTGAACTTGTGAATTTTATGATATATGCATCCTGTGAGCCACAATTTAAATTAAGTACAAAAGAGTGTGACTCTTCTAAGTGCTTCAGAAATAATAATTATTTTAGTCATTTTTATAACACTGTTATTTCTCCTTTATGTAAAACAAACCAAAAAAAATAAACCAAACAAAGTGAAACAAAACAAAACATGAAGCATACAGAAATTAGGTGACTGTTTATTGTCCACAAATCTGATAAGTGATGTAATCTACAACTGAGCCTATGCATTAGCATACAGAATCCATGCTTTTCATTTTGACATTATGCTACTTCTATCAAGCAAAAAATTAATTTCCCCATTTGTGTAATAGGAACCATCTGGAGATTCAGCATCACATGAAAATAGTATTAGAATGTTCATATATTTTTCTAAAAGGCCCAACAGTCTTATATATACTATGCGTTGCTCTGGTGACATTGCAAACCTAAAGGAGCTCTAGCTTTGAAATGAAATATTGCCTTCCCACTATCGCATGCTGCTCTTTTAATCAGAGTTTACTACGTTCATCAATGACGTGAAACCACCAGCAACAAGCCATCATGCCTGCAATTGTCATACCCTAGCCTACCAGCTCTAAGAGGTGGTTTCTTATTGTTGACACATATTACTTAACTGCTAGCATGACAAGTTGTTCTCTGAGTGAAGTTTCACGGAAACACTATTGATTTTGGCTGGATGGTGAAAAAAAGAGTCACTGTCTTGTTATCATCTCCCTTGTATTGGCCTTGGGACTTCTGGTATACTTTGGAAATTTTCCAAACCTAGGCATGACATAACTAAGAATTCTAATTTCATATATTCAGAAGAGTGAAAATATAACAATGCTGCATTTTTTCTTTTACTTTTATAAATCCAGTGAATGAAATAAAATAGGCAGCTTTTCCCTTGGGTGGACTTCTTACTGAAGAATTATTTGACTGCTTGATAAAGCATGTCTGAGCCACAGATATTTCTGTGTCTGGCCAAAGGGGTGAAATTCCACTGAAAGATAAATGGACAATTTCAGAAAGTCAGTGACATAACAATAAATACTTTTATCTTTCCTTTCTTTTAAAGACTATTATCAGAGCAGTTTTAGATTCATAAAAAATATATAGGAAGGTATAGATAAATATCAGGTACCCTCTCCCCTACATAGGTATGGACTTCCCCATTATCAACATCTCTTTTCAGGATGAGTACATTTGTTATGATAGATAAAATGACATTGATACATCATAATTACTCAAGCTGTATATTCTAAGGACTTGGATAATTGTGTGAAGGTATGTTCTATCATTGTAGTAACATACAGAGTAATTTCAATTCCCTAAAAATCTTCTGCACTTTGCCTTATCATCTCTTCCATCATTTAACACCTGGAAAACACTTATTATTTTCATCTTTCTGCTTTCTCCATAGTTTGCCTTTTCCTGAATGTCATATAGTTGGTATTATGTAGTGTGCAGATTTTTCAAATTGGCTCCTTTCATTAACATACATTTAAGATCCTTCCATGTGTTTTATTAGCTTGCTATTTCATTTCTTTTTAGTAATAAATAATATTTCATTTTCTAGTTATACTACAAATTATTTACCCATTAACCTATGAAAGAGCTTTTTGATCCTTCTACATTTAAGTAATTATGAATCAAGCTGCAATAAATATCCATGTGCAGGTTTTGTGTGGGCATGTCCTTTAAACTATTTAAATTAAGTACAAAAGAGTGTGACTGCTGGATATATGATAAAAGAACATTTAATTTTGTAAGAAATTGGGAAACTATCAGTAGTAGTTATTTAGGGTATCAATTCGGATTGAGAGATGCCTAGAGAAATGATAAAATATTCTTTTGGATGTGTCTGCAAGGTTGTTTCCAGAAATGATTGACCTGGGGGGGAATAAACTGAATGGGGAAAATCTTCTCTGAGTGTAGGTGGTACCATCCAATAGATTGGGGTCTTGGATGGAATGAAATGTGTTTTCTGATGCTGCTGCCATTTAGACATCAGATTTCAGATGCTTTGCTTTGTGTTCTTATCAATCTTTAAAAATGTATATCATGCCTTTAACATTGACTCTGAAGTCATTGTGATTCTAAAGTTTAATAGGTTTTTCTCTTATCTAGATATTATAAAATTTTGCATTTTACATTTAAGTGTATGATTAATTTTGAGATGATTTTAGTTAAGGGCATAAAATCCATGTCCATATTTTTTTTCTTTCTTTTTCTTTTTGCCCCCCTGTGAGTTTCTAGTTTTTCTAGCATCATTGTTGAAAGATCACCTTTGATCTATCATATTGCCTTACTTCCTTCATCAAATATCAGTTGATAATATTTAGGTAGGTCTTTTTTGGTGGGTACTAAATAGTTTTGTTTTTAATTTTAAATTTCACTTCATTATCACTATTAGATAGAAAAGCAATTGTATTTGCTTATTAACCTTGTATTCCAGAAACTTATAACGATTGCTTATTAAATATAGGAGGATTATTCTGTTGGTCTTTTTTTGGCTTACTGCATAGAAGATCATATCATCTGTAATCAAAGTTTTTTTTTTCTTTTTAACAACATTTATTTATTTGCAGTACTAGGGGTTAAACCTAGGGTCCCATGCATGGAAAGCAAGCACTCCACCACTGAGCCACACCTCCAGTCCTTTTTTATTTTTTATTTTGAGACCAGGACTTGCTAAATTGCACAGGCTGCCTCTGGCCTCAGACTCTTAATGCTCTTGCCTCAGCTTCCCTAGTTGTTGGAACTATAGGTATATACAACAGCACCTGACAGTTTCATGTCCTATATCCCAATCTATATACCTTTTATTTCCTTTTCTTGTCTTATTTCACTAGCTTTGATTACCTTTTAATTGTAGTTTTGTTTCCTCATTGCCTGTTTTGAATATTGTGAGGTTAAGTGCTTTACTTTTTCATACAGATTATATATATTAAGGTAGAACAAAATGTGAATTTTCACAGTTGAGCACTCTCATTCCATACCAAAAGTTGTCATAATATAGATAATTTATATATTTTGGTGGAGATATTATGTGCTCCTCTTTGACAGACTATTCAGCAAGATGTCTTTCTAAGAAGACATTTATTTCCATATCAGTTACCTCACAAATTAGGTGAAGACCAAAAATACAAGGGAAAATGGGCTGAAAAATGATTCCTAACATTATGTCTACTACTATAACTGCAAATACCAATTATAGTTGCTTTCTGTTTGGCACAATCTTAAGTACTCATGTGCATTCTTTTGGGTTTTCACTACAGAGACAAAAAATGAGGTAAATTTTCTTAATCTCATCTCACATTTGACCAAACTAATGACCGGAGATTTTTAAGGAAAATGTTTTTCATTGCACTGATAGTGTATGACCAAATT